>JAJOHK020000536.1:0-23839 GCA_022457215.2 Leucocoprinus gongylophorus | reverse complement strand
TTGTCTGTCTTCCTGTCTTCTACTTCTTCCCACATTCGTCTGGACATCTCATCATCTATACTTTCTTTGTCTTCCAATCTATCTCTAGGTTATAGCATGCTAGCCAAGGCATACCCAATATAACACTTCACTTCTGACCTCCTATCACATCTATTGACATTTGCTCCTTATGTCCTTTGAAAAATATCTCCACCTCTACTATATCTACTATAGGCCCTACATAATTAAGCATGCCATCCACATTCCTCACATACACTGGTCTTTCCAACTTTGTCCTCCTAAACCTGTGCTTCTTCGCAAACTTCTCGCTCATTACCAATCCTGTTGCTCTACTATCCAGCAATGCTTCTGTCACAATTCCTTCCTCTTCCTCTTTCTGCTTCAACCTGATCTTTACCATTACTTCTCTCAAATATTTTACCTTTTTCTCTTTTCTTTCTACCTTTGCTTGTCTCACCTCTACTGTTGTGGCAACCACTAGACACTCAAGGTCCAATAATCTCACTAATAAGTAAACCTCAAAGGAGAAGTATAATGTGGGAATTCATAAGAGAACTCAACAAGGAGCCTCTTCTTAATTAAGATCCTATTTATACAAATGGTTCATGGTCCATGCTACTAATAATTAAACCTGCCCTATAGTCCATGCTTCAACCTCATGTTCACCTCACTTTTTATTCAAGGCCACTATATATACTCTATATGCCCTGACGTTACCTTCTAGATTCTTCTACTAGATTCTAGGCCTATGACATCATATCATGTGACCTGTCATGTGACTTCCTTGTCATGTGCCTCTTCATCATCCAGAAGAAAAGAAAAAGAAAATAAAAATTGTTCATGTCCAAAGTGTCCCATAACATCTACCTCCCCCTTTGCCTTCTCTTCTCTCAATATTTCCCTTCTATCTTTTGCTACTTCTTTACCACTTCCTTCCCCTCTCTGCATTACTCTGACTTTTAACACTTCAAATCTATTTGAGGACACCTGGGTCAGTTCCTCTTCTCCCATATTCTTGCAATTGTAGGCCATATGCCCAAATTTTCCACAAGCAAAACACTTTCTCTCCTCCATTGCTCTCTGTCTATTCTCCTCTCTCCTTCTTTCCCACATTTCTTGTCGTCTCCACTCTTTCTCTACTCTTCTCTCTTCTCATACTCTCATTTCTTCCACCCTTCTCCATTCTTCATCTACTCTTTTTCTTTCTTCTACTTCCTCCTTTTTCTTTTGTCTCCTTTGTTCTTCCTCTTTCCATCTTTCTTCATACTCTCTTCTTTCTTGTTTTCTCTCCTTCTGTCTTCTTCTTTTTTTCTTCTTTTTTTCTTCTTCTGTCACTTGCAACTCCACTATTTGTTTTTGTAATTTCAACATCATTTCATTATTTTTTATTATCTCTTTCATCATTCTAACTATTTCTTTACCATATCTCCTAGTCATCTTCTCCATATCTATCTGACCCATATTTGCCATTTTGTTCTTTCAAAAATCTCTTCAAAAATATATCTCCCAATCTATTCTCTCGTTGCTCATTAACAACGGTATACTATCACTGTGGCCTTATTTTCAGTGACTATGATCTTTCTTTATTCTCTCACTGTTGATTCTAAACAGTGGTAAATTCTTTGTAAGTGATAGTGGGCACTCTTCTTGTCCCACCTACACTCTCTACCGACTACTTATCTACTGCCTTACTAACTACCGCCCTAATCAAATGCCTGTCTAATATCCCTAAGCAGGGAATCTCTAAACTAGATGCTCCTTAATGGACAACACCACTACTCTGTGTGAACAGGTCATAAAGGGATCCTGCAACATGAGCCTTCTACACAAATATGACTATCTACCATACCTACACAAGATAATACATCTTACTGCACCAGTGGGTCTTGGTATAACAAAACGACTAAGATTTGCCCTCTTAGTTAGGATTCCCCTTAACACCTAGGGTCCGGCTTAGGTTCTTCTTGACATTGAGCACACTACTCACAGTTGAGGATAATAAAAGAGTAAGAAAAGGAGTCTGTGTAATGCAAAGTCCCTGGAGGTAGTTGAGTTTTACTGTTGTGGCAACCACTAGACATGAAGTCCAATAGCTATACAAGTGAGTAAAGCTCTCAGTAGGCAATCAAGTGGGGAAAATCACAAGAGAACTCAACAAGAAGTCTCTGCTAAATTAGAGTCCTATATATACAAAGTACACATAGTCCATACTACAACCTCATATTTGCCTTATTTCCTACTCAAGGCCACCATGTTGTATACATGTGCTCTGATGTCACATCATGTGACCTGTCATGTGACTGCAGTGTCACGTGCCTCTTCATTGTCCAAAAGAAAAAGAAAAGAAAAGAAAAACAAAATTAATATAAAATTAGAAAAATAAAATAAAAGAAAATAAAAATTGTTAGTATTCAAAGTGTCTCATAACAAACTGCTTTGCTTAAACTGAATCAAGTTGACTCATATTATTATAGAGGGATGGTAAATCAATTGGAGAGGGTAATAATAATAGTGGTGGTGGTGTAGGAGGAGAAAAGATGTATAATGGTAAAGGAAAGGTGCTGTTGCTAGTGTTACAATCTCAAGACCTTAGAGTAGGTCAAGAAAAGAAACCTTGTATAGGGTTTACACAAGAGAACTTGATAGAGAACTTTGTACAGGATTGTCTACCTTATATACTAAAATCTCATATGTTAAGTTCACAAATGGTGGACTTAGTTTCTTTCTATTTTATTTTTCATTTTCATTTTCATTTTGTTTTATTTTCTTATTTTTCTATTTTTAAAACCTAGAATTAGGGTTAGATCATGAGACACAGAGAATGAAGTAAAAGGGTCTAGAACAAATGATGTTATATAACATGGATACCATATGTTGACCTCATGTACTACATATGGTTGTTTAGGGTAGGGTACACAGTAGTTAGCATGGACTATTGGTAGTAGTATATAAGGTAGACTAGTTTGTAAAGGGATTTCTATCAAGTTTTCTTGTGTTACTCAATACAAGAGTTGTTCTTTTGTCTTACACTAAGGACTTAAGACTATAATATCATAGTCTATACTAATCTACTTCTAGCCTATCCTAAACTACCATGTGTTATCTATGCTTTATAACATCATTCTTTTAAAACCTTTTATATCCTTTTAATGTGTTATATGACTGATGTGTGGTTTGTGATGGTGTGATGTTACACTAACCCTAACCCTAAGTTCTCAAAATAGAAAAATAAAGGAGAAGAGAATAGAAATGAAAAATAAAAGGAAAAATAATTAGAGTCTACTATCTTCAACTCTGACATTACTTTCCCTTCAAGGTTTCTTCTCCAGAGAAACTGACTTCCATTTTCACCAGTTCCTCTTCAACTTCTTTAAGTACTTCTCTTTGAATTTTCCATCATTCCACCTATACAACATCTTTGTTGTTATAGCGTAAGGATGTGGACAGACTTGGCTAGGGTTAGGGTTAGCCGGACATGGATAAGATAGTATATTATTAGTCTACAACAGACATAGGGTTAGGGTTAGAGTCAGGTGATATAGCCTAGAGCGGTCTGGAAGGACTTAGGGTCTAGAAGGATCGGGAAGAGTCTAGATGAAGTAGGGTTAGGAGATGACGTCAAGGGACATGGGTTCCTCATGGTGTACACCTGGTGTACACATGTACAGCGGAGATTAAAGGTATGACGTCAGGGCACATGTAGGAAGCATGGTGGCCTTAAGGAAGACGCATGGTGAATGGACATGAGGGAAACACATTGTTGTAGCACGGACCACTTTGTATTTATATAAATAGAGGAGCAATGCAGCGAGGGCTCCTTGTCGAGTTCTCTTGTAAATCCCTACTACTAGATAGCCTTCTGTGAGCTTTGCTGAAGTAAGCATACTACAAGTGCCATTACGTCGAGTGGTTGCTACAACATTTGTTATATACTTTTCTGATAACTCCCCCCTCCTAAAGTCTCTTTCCTCTGCTCTGTCCAATTTTTCTTGTCTTCTTACTTCTGCATTCATTCTTCCTTCAAACTCCTCCACCACTTCCTTTGCATTTCCTAGATCCTCCTCCTTTTCCCATGAATCATGTTCTGCTGTAAACCCCTTCCATTGTACCAAATACTTTACTACTCCTCTTATTTTTTGTTTATTTAAAAAATTTTCCACTTTCCATTCCTCAACTCCTTCTACTTCTACTGGTTTCACTTTCTCTGCTTTCTGTCCCTCCACTTGTTCCCTATATTGTACTATTTAACTGACATTCACTACTAGATGAATTCTCATTTATTTACTAGTCGTTCCTTGAATACCAAATATTTTGTACTCAACATTACTTTGTCTCCTTTCTTCCATTCCTTCACTTCCTTTCTTTGTCTATCTGCCTGTTGTTTCATTTCTTCCTGGGCTTTCTTCAATGCCACTCCTACCTCTTCTTGTACCTTTTTCATTCTTTCTGCAAATTCCATGGCTTTTTCCACTTTTCCTTTCCTTCTAAGATCTGCCCCCATTCTCAACTCTCTTCTATAGTTTGCCATAAACAGAGATAATTTTGTTGCTAAATGTACTTTGTTATTGACCACAAACTCAGCTGATGCTAACCATTCTGGCCAATCCTTCTGCCTATAATCTACAAAGAACCAAAGATACTATTCCAGTTCCTGATTCATTCATTTAGTCTGTCCATCTGTCTGTGGATAGAAGAATGTCAACAGCTTAGTTTTAATCCTCAACATTTTATTCAACTTCTTAGTTAACTCCACTGCAAACTGTGGTCCTCTGTTTAACACCATACTCTCCAGTAGCCCATGCAACTTCCATACATTATCTCTAAACAACCTTGCCAACCCTTCTGCTGAGGTTCTTTCTATTGTTGCCACAAAATGTGTTATTTTGGACAACCTATCACAAACCACTAGAATTGTATTCTTTACAGCTACCAACGGTAACTTTGTAATGAAGTCCACCATCAGGTGTGTCCACAATTTCTCCAGTACCTCACTCGGCTTATCACAAATAAGATACTCACTAGTTGTGATACTTGAACTTAATAGTGTTTCAGAGGTTCAGTATAAGGATGTGATGATGATAGATGATGGAAAGTATCAATAAGAATAATTGACGTTGTTAAGTCTGAGGTCTAGCCCTCAGACACCGAGGTATATATACAAAAGAGTGATGGTCTGTGCGCAAGCTGTTACCATCACATGATCAAAACTTGTACCTGATGGGAGCTGTCAGCTGTTATAGCAGCTGTCAGGCTAATTTTAGAAGGTAACTAATTATGTCACTACATTGATATGCTTGTATCTCTACCAATACTTGTTGTTTTGAGATGTATCATATATTGTTGGAAACGAATTGATGAGCACTTCCCAATGCAAGTTCAATCGTGCGAATCTGTTCAGTTGTTCTTGAGATATTAGCAGACAAAGCTTTTATAGCTACTGATGTCCTGATATCTCAGTTCTTTGTTGTCACTTTTGTACCTTCCATATATGTGTGAATAGCCCTCATTTGGGGCTTTCCAGTGCAACTTAGTTTGTGAAAATCGGTCTACTGGTTGTGGAGATACAAGCTGAATGAAGTTTGTGACACAGCTTCAGTTTCTTTACTAGTGTCTCCATTTTGTTCTTCATTCTTTGACATATATTGCAACCATTCACATACCTCCCAACATCTCTTGTTACTCCAGAACACCAGTAATTCCTCATTACCAACTCCATTGTTTTCTATCTATTTCCATGTCCTACTACTGGTATATTATGATACAACTAGATTATCTCTGCTCTTAACTCTTCATTCTTTGGCACATACACCTTTCCCTCCTTTAACACCAAATTCCCTTCCAACTGCCACTCCTCTCCTCTCACTACTTTCACTCCTGCTTTTTTCATTTCCTTTACTACCTTAACTATCTCTTTGTCTTTACCCTTAGCTTTTTTTATTTTTTCTAATATTTCTACTTCTGGTCCTTCTATTACTACTTCATATAAACTATGCAACCAATAGTCCTTAATAAATACTTGATTCTCATTATCCTTCTCTGTACCTACTTTCCAATTCAGTCTCTTACTAAGTCCATCTGCCTTCCTTATTTTTGTTCCTAACACATGTTTCAAAGTGAAATCAAATCTCAACAAATATAAGGCCCAATAAGCCTATCTTCAATTCAGCTTTTGTGCTTTCATAAAGTATTTTAAGTTCTTATAGTTGGTCCTGACCTCGAACTTGTACTTAGCACCTTCTAATAAATATTACCAATTTTCCAACCCCCTTATTACTGCCAACATCTCCTTGTCATAAATCTCATAGTTTCTCTCTGTCTCATTTAGAGATTTTAAAAGGAAGGCTACTGGTCACTACTTCTTATCTTCACACTCCATAGATAACACTCTTTCTGTCGCATAATCTGATGCATCTACTTCTATCCTCATTTTTTTATCTAGATTCAGCACTACTAACACAAGTTCCTTTGTGAATCTCTCTTTTAACTCTCTAAATGCCTTTTTTTGTTTCTCTGTCTAGTTCCACTTCTGATCCTTCTTGACTATATCATGTAGTAGTCTGGCTGTAGATGTAAAGTTTTGGATAAATCGATGATAATAATTTGCCAAACCTAAAAACTTTTGAACATTTTTAACACACTTAGATGTTGGCCAATCCAACACTCCCTTCATCTTTCCCTCTTCTATCTTTATCCCCTCTGGTCCTATTATAACTCCTAAAAACTCTATCTCTCTAATCTTCCACTTACACTTCTCTGGCTTCACATACAAATCATTCTTTGCTAACCTCCTTACTACCTCTTCCACCAACTTCTCATGTCCTTCTTCTCTATCTATCCCAATAATTACATCATTTATAAAGCTTGCTACTTTCTTAGTATTAATAAGATCTTATAGAATCTCATTCATCATGGTCTGGAACATTGCTAGTAAATTTGTTAGTCTGAAAAACATCACAGTTGGTTCAAATGACCCTTCTGGTATTGTAAATGCTACTTTCTACTCAACCCCTTCCTTTATTCTAACATTATTGTACCCCATCATAAGTCCATCTTAGTAAATACTTTTTTGTGCTTATATTTTCTACTATGTCTAAAATCAAAGATAAAGGATAGTTATTCTTTACTGTCCACTTGTTTAAATACCTATAGTCCTGCACCATCCTCTTCTTACCATCCTTCTTTCCTACAAAGAACACCAGTGCTGTTTAAGAGAACTTTGAAGGTCTAATATACCCTTTCCTCAATTGTTCAGATATAAACTTATGCATCTCCTCCCTTTCTTCCCTAGACAATGGGTACACCTCCCCTTTCCTTGGCACAAAACCTTTCTTCATATCTATTATATGATCACATAATTTTCTGGTAAGCATCCATTCACTGGCTTTTTTGCCAAAAACATGGATCCACTTGTGAAATCTTTTTAGGACCAGCTTCTTTGCCTCTGCTTCAGATTTTGCTGCTTCTTCTTTTTCATCCCAAATCTCCTATTCTTCTACTACTTTCTTTACTTCTACTATTCTTTCCTTCTTAGGTTTTTTCTTCTTCTTTTCCTCTTCTTTCCTTTGTTCTTTCTCTTCTTGCTTCTTTCCCTCTTCTTCCTTTTGCTTCTGCTGCCTTGACTTTCCCTACTTTGATCTTCACTGTTTTCTACACTCCTTTGGACATCTTGTTATTTTTACTTTGCCAGTTCTCCAGTCAATTTCAGAATTATAGCATGCTAGCCATGGAATTCTCAAGATTACTTTCCACTTCTGTTCCCTGATCACATCTATCTCTATTCTCTCCCTGTAGCCCTAATAATAAATATTAAATTTCACTGTATGCTCTATTGGTCCTTCCTTGTTGAATGTTCTATCCACATTTCTTATATATATAGGTCTTTCTATCTTTTTCAACTTGAACCCTTGCTTTCTTGTAAATTCTGAACTCATTACTAATCCTGTTGTCCCACTATCCAACAGTGCCTCCATAGTTACTCCCTTCTGTGTATCTACTTTTTCCAACCCAATTTTGACTGTCACTTCTCTCAGTCTTTCCTCATTGTTTAGATTATAGAAGGATGTATTGTCCATTATTCTAGAGAATATTATGTATCTATTATTGAGACTTAATCAAGGAGTATTAAGTCTCTGTCTCCATTTAAACTTTCTTGTCCATTTCCTCCTTCAATCCTCTTCTGTCTGTTGTCCCTATTGCTGCCATATTCTAGTCTTCTGCCTTCCCCAATTCTATTCTCTCTATTCTTACAGTTCCTTGCCAAATGTTCAAATTCCCTGCAATTATAACAGTTCTGATTCTCCCTTCTATCCACATCCATGGTGTATGGGTTGCATTGAGCAAACCTTACTCTCTGTTGAGAGTGCACCATTACTGCATTTATCCTTTCTACTCCCTCCATCAGAGCAGATCCTACTTGAACCTGCTGTTGGAGCATTTCTTGCCTCCTTGGTCATACTTGAGGCCATGGCACTTGTTGTCTGGATGTTTCTTGTTGTCTAGGAGCTGGTGCCCTCTGTTTCTATGTTTTCCTCAGCCTCTCTTCTTCTCTCTTGCTCTCTCTCTAGTGTCTATCTAAATTAATGGCATATTCATATCACTATTCAATACTTGTTGGAGGCCTTTTTGCCTCTATCAGCTTCCTCCTAATTGCTCCATTCACCCTCTTTTGAATTCTTCTACTGATAGTCTTCCCTCATAACCACTCTCTCTTGCTACCCTTTTAAATTCTTGTATAAATTTCTCCATTGTTCTTCATCCTTGTTCTATCTTTTTTAGTTCTGCCATCTTCACCACCTCCTCATTTCCTCCTCCAAACTTCTTTTTCAGTCCTGCCAAAAATTCCCCTGCTGATTCATATTCTAATTGTCCTGCCTCCAAATCTTCTAATATATTCTCTTTCCACACATCTGCTAATTCTCTTTATACATATGATAATATCCATTGAACCTGTTCTTCCACCATTGCTTCTCTTATCTTCATCCTCAAATATAGTCTGCATACTGTAATAAACCCTTCTGCTCTCCCTGCTTCTCTATTGAAAACTGGTGGCTTGGCCACCTCCATGTTAGGTCCTATATTGGACCTTTCTATCACTCCTCTTCCTACTACTGCTCTACCTACAATCAGGGCTTGTATCTGTGCCTATATTGCTGCCAACTGCTTCTATTGTTGTCTAATGATTGCATGTAAGTCATGCTGACTCATAGTATTGTAGGTAGGGGAAAATCAATAGGTGAGAATAATAATGGTAGTAGTGTGGGAGGAGATGATGTATATATTGGTAATAGAGAGAAACTGGATGTTGATAACCTCCTGTAGAGAACACATATTAGTACTAACATTGATATCACCCTCATTTCATGGTTTGGGTATGTTGTTGAGAGCCAGTGCCTCATTGACTAAACATGGATTATTTCTCTGAAGACTATTGTCAGTTGTCTTACTGACCAGTTTTGTAATGACCTTAAGCTAGAGCTCAGGTTGCAACTAAGGCAAAGTCTTGAGAAAGGTTAAGAGAGATTGTATAAGTGGTAAAGCATAGGGATACAGGATAGTATCTACGCTATATATATTAAGAGTACATGAGGAAACCACAAGTAGTCTATGAAGTAGAGGAGTCATACAACATGAGGTAACCAGGAGAAAGGAATAAGGTTGTGGCACCTACTATATGAGACGCTGACTGAGACTACTTCGGTGCAGCTGATCATCATTGTCATACCCTTTGCCCATATTCATGCTATCTCCTGGAGGTCTCAATCGTAACAATACCCCTATTTCAGCATTCATGTCCCTATGAATCAGACCAGAATCTCCAACTCTTCTAATACATGCATTACCACTATTTTCTTGTTCAGTCCTATGATAACTTGACCCCAACAGTTGATGGTTATGAAGAATGGCTCATGTGGTGGACCTCCTTGGTACATTTTGATTGGATATCCATTTCGTGTTGTTTCTGTGTTATGTCAATTATCCACTAATGCCATTGTGATTTCTTTCCAAAATTCAGGATCTTGTTCTCCTCTTGATTTGAGGGATTGGTAATGTGCTGGTGGATAGAATAGTCTGGTTTGTGTTGGTGCTTTGACGAACTTCATGTACTTGATGAGGTTCTTGATTTCTTCGTCAATGAAACTGGTGCTGTGGGTAGATATGGATATCGAACTTGATGCCTCGTATGGCTTGATTAATATTACTTCTTCATCTTCAACCCTTCTTTTATTTCTTTTCTCTTCTCCATCCATGTATAACTCTTGAATCTCTTGAATGTTCTCCTATATGTAACCGTTTTCTTTTCCCTTGTATTGGTCCAATTCATCAGCCAGCATTCTTTGAACTTGTAATGCTTGATCATCCATGTTGCTTTGTATCAAATATCAGAGATCTTCTGCTATTTGTATGATGTTCGTAGCATTCATTGTCTGATTATTGGTGCTGGCCATCAAGATTGTCTCTTCCATCTTCATAACTGTTATACTCATTTCTTCTGCTATTTTCTTCATGTCCTTTAACATCCTCTTCATATCAATCATTGCTTCGATTTCTTTCAACGTCTTGTGGTATAGTGTTGTCCAATCCTCTCTCTCTTTCTTCATTACTTGGGCCTGGTTCATATTGTTTAGTTTCCTTGAAATGTAAGGGTTGGGGGAAGTGGGTGCCATAGTGTAGTTTTTCGTAATTTGAGAAGACATTTGTTTTGTAAGAGTGCTTTAGAATTTGAGTGATTTCTTAGGCTGTTGAAATAGGATTTTATCCCCTCTCTTTATAGGTTTCTCCTCGAATATCCTGTTCAATAATCTTCTATCACCTGTTTTGCATGTGGCAACCCTAATTCTGCTATCCATTAATCATGTTTGTCCCCATAGCCCTTCTAATGTACCAAGTATTGTATTCCCTGTCCTTGTGTTCTGTGCTTTCGTACTTCTTCCACTTCATATTCTTCTTTTTCATTAATAATCATAGGCAGAGGTGCTGGATCCTTGTGTTGTCCTTGAAACTTTGGTTCCACACATTGTGTCAGAAGGTCTTCATTGAAAATGTTGTGAATCATCTATCCTTCTGAAAGCTCCAGTTCAAATACTCCTGATCCAATGTCTTTCAAGATTTTGAATGGTCCGTATCTTTTATTGTCCAGCTTCTTTGAGGGTCAGTTCAAATGAATATTTTTGTTTTCCAACCACACATGGTCTCCAACCTTCAATCCTTGAGGGTTCCTCCTTTTCTTGTCAAATTGCTTCTTCATATTCTTCTGTGCCTCTTCCATTGCTTTGATCACCTGCTCCCAGCTTCTTTGTAATCTACTAAGGAAGTCTTCTACTCGTGGAATGTCCATTTTCACCATGAGGTCGCCTTTCCAAGGGTATCTTCCAAAGTTTAACTCAAATGGAGTCTTTCCCATTACTGCATGTTTTTTGTTGTTATATTGGAATTCCGCAGCAGCTAGCCAATTCATCCAATCATCCTGTTGGTAATTCACATAGTGTTATAGAAACATTCCTATCTCTTGATTTATTCTTTCCGTTTGACCATCTGTTTGAGGATGGTAGGCTGTTGATAGTTGTCTCTTTGTTCCCAGTGTCTTTGTGAATTCTTCCATGAATTTTGAAGCAAATTGTGGTCCTCTGTCGCTTAGAATCTTCCTAGGTATTCCATATAGTTTTCAAATATCATCTCTATAGATCTTTGCTATTCCTTCTGATGAAATATTCGTCATTGTTGCTTTCAAGCAAATCATTTTCGTAAATCAGTTGACAATGACGACTATAGCATCCATTCCATTTGACTTTGGTAAAGGTCTGATGATGTCTATGCTGATTTCCTGCCATGGTCCTTGGGGTATTTCCAATGGATGTAGTTCTCCTGCCTTTCTTTGGTGTTAAACTGTGTTCTGTTGGCATTTGAAATATCCTTATACATATCTCTTGACATCCTCCTTTAGTCCTGGCCACCAGTAAGTCCTCTTGAGTAATTCCAGTATCCTGTGTTGTCCTAGATGTCCAATATCCACTGGATCGTGATGTTCCTTTAGAATTTCTTCCCTAAGTTCCTTGTTATTTGGCACATAGATTCTTCCTTCCATATATGCCACTCCATCTTCTTCCCATGCTAATCCATCATTCTTTTCCAATACTTGAACAATTTCCTTCTCTCTTGTATTGTTCCTCCAAATCCTCTTGACTATGTTGCTTTCTTCTGTCATTACTTTTCTTCTCAACATCATAACCTTGGCTGTTGTTTTTCTTGTCCACATTTCATCTTTCAGTAATTGTACATCCTTGTTGTCTTCTTTTGTGTTGACCTGTTCCTTCTGTGATAGAATATCTGCTTTTGTGTTTGTCTTCCCCAGTATGTGTTTCAGTGTGAAGTCATAATCTTGTAACTTCAAATACCATCGAGCTTGTCGTCCATTTAACTTGTGTGGTTCTCTGAAATATTTGAGGTTTTCATGATCTGTCCAGACTTCAAAGGGTTCTGTTATATCCAATAGGTACTGTCTCCATTTTGCAAGAGCTTCTACTATTGCTAGTAGCTCCTTGTCATAGATCTTGTAATTTCGTTCTGCTGGTTGCATTGTTCTTGATAAGAAAGTGATGGGTTTCCATTTCCCTTCCTGCTCTTGAGATAGTACTCCTCCTATAGTGTGTTCTGAGGCATTTGTTTCCACTCTGAATTTTCCTTCTCTCTTTGGTAATGCCAATACTAGTTGACTTGTGATCTTCTCTTTGAGTTCCTCAAATGCTCTTTGGTGTTCCTCTTCCCATTTCCACTCTTTCTTGCCTTTTAGCTTGTTTAATGGCTTGACAGTATAGCTGAAGTTTTGTATAAAGCATCGATAGAAATTGGCAAACCCCAGGAAGTTTTCCACATCTTTTACCCTTGTCGGTGTCTTCCATTCTTTTACTGCCTTGATATTTTCTTGTTTCATTTAGATCTGTTCTTTGCCAACCACCACTTCTAAAATAGGGATTTCTTCTATGTTGAAGTCGCATTTTGACCTTTTGAAACACAGGTTGTGCTTCTCTGCTATCTTCAAAAATCGGATTGTCCTTTCTTCTAGTTCCTTCATAGTCTTGGCTGGTATCACAAAGTCGTCCATATAATTTGCCAATATTCCTTCATGAAGCAGTTCTCAGAAAATGCTGTTCATCATCCTTTGAAACATTCCTGGCAAATTACATAGTCCGAAGTACATTACTTGAGGTTCAAATAGTCTCTTGTTGGTTAAAAACGCTACCTTCCATTTGTCTCCTTCTTTAATCCATATATTGTTGTATTTCCAGATCAGGTCCAATTTATTGAAATATTTTGCCTCTTTGAGTTTGTTGATTACTTCTCCGATTAGAGGCAGTGGCATCTTGTCCTTTATTGTAATCTGGTTGAGCTTCCTGTAGTCTTGTACTAATCATAGTGATCCATCCTTTTTTGGAATATAAAAACATGGTGCTGCATATCTTGATTTCGATTCCACTATAAGACCTGCTTTCAATTGTTTGTCCAACCATTAATTTAATGCTTCTTCTTCTTTGAGTATTATCACATATGCCTTGGCATTTAATTCTTTTGGTGCTTTGTCTGTCAGATTTATCTCGTGGTCCCATTCACGTCTCTCCAGTAGCTTTTCGAATTTCTTCTTGTTAAACAGATGTGTGAACAGTTGAATATAATCTGGTAAATCCTCTGGATTAGTTTTGTCAGGTTCCTTGCTGATTTCTCCATTATCTTGTTCCATTTTATCTGTTGCCGCTTCCTTGGTTTGCCTGGAGTTGAATTGTATATCCTTGTGTATCATTGTGTAATTTTCTGGACATCTTGTAAACTTAATGGTTCCGTTTTTCCAGTTAACTTCTGGGTTATGTTTAACCAGCCAGTCATGTCCTAAGAACATATCTGTTCTGTCCAAGTCCGTTACCACTGCTTCCAAGGTCTCCTTATGTCCATTGATTTCGATTTCTAGAGGTGCCACCTTGGTCACTTCTCCATTCTTTGTTCCATCTGCATTGAATACTTCAATAGAGAAATCTATTGACTTCATTTGGATTCTCTTGTCTTTGACCAATTGTTCATTGATTCTTGTATGGGTGTATCCAGAGTCCACTAGTGCCTTTACTTTCAGATTCTTTCCATTCTTCGTCTTGACTTCTGCTTGCATGTTTAATTCCCTCTTTCCCTTGCTAGTTCGGCGATTCAGAATAACATATTTATTCTGGGAATTTACATGGGAGATCTCTTGTACTATGCCTACTCGAGATCTTCACCAAAACCCTACTCTTCTTTCTTGTCGTCTTCATTGTCTGATTCTTCTTGGATCTTTCTCTTCTTCATTATCTGTTTTCATTTACAATCTTTGGCAATGTGTCCCTTCTTGTCACATTTAAAACACATTTGTGTTTCTCGTTCTTTCTTCTCCACTTGGCATTCCTTTGCCATGTGTCTGTACTTGTTGCAGTTGAAGCACTTAGGCTTCCTATCTTTGAAATTGTCATTGGACTTCCCAATATCTATTGGTTGTCCTCTTTCTCCATATGTCATTCTGGTACTCGTTTTGTAATTGTGTTGTCCTTCTGTGGACTTGTATCCTTGTCCTACTGATGTGATCACCACTTTCTACTCCTTGAGTGTCTCGGACATTGCTATAGGTGGGTATCCCAATATCATCTTGATAATATCATGTCATACATTCTTCTTCAACAGGAAGATGATATGTAGCTCATCTGTATCAGTCTTCATGGCTAGTGCTTCGAATTCGATTATGAAGTCAGCTGTGTTCTTCTTTTCTTGTTTAAACGTCTCTATCTTCTATTCAGCATCTGCTGCCTTTGTCTTGTTGCTGAATGTCATCTTGAGTTCCTTTACAAAGTTGTCCCAATCTTGGGTTCCTAGTATTTTGTCTAGCTCATCGAGCTTTTGTTGTGCATAAATTTCTGCTACACCTCCCCTGAGGCAAGCTAGGATCACTGTGATCCTGTTGTTGGTCTCTATAACCCTATTGCTTTTGAGGAATAGTCTGATCCCTCTCCACCAGTCTTCAAATTTCGATTGGTCACCATCAAACCACCCTGGGTCTGGTACCATGTTCTTCAGCAGTCCTGCCTGGACGTTCTCGCTGACTGTTGCAGCTACTGGTGCTGGTACTACTGACATATCTTCCATGGATGTCTGTTCATACTCGTCTGAGGCTTCTTTTATGATCTGCAAGGATCCTAGTTGTTCTGATAATGCCTTAATATTGTTCATTCTTCTTGAACTCGTCTTAGTTCTTCCTTTGTAGCTTCAGCTACATGTGTTTTGTTTCCTGACAGGTAACTCTGTCTAGTACCGTTTGTATACACCTCTCTTGCAAGGTGAGCTCGTCGATGCTTTACCAAATGTAACAACCTTAAGCTAGAGCTCAGGTTGCAACTAAGACAAAGTCTTGAGAAATGTTAAGGGAGATTGTATAAGTGGTAAAGCATAGGGATACAGGATAGTATCTACGCTATATATATTAAGAGTACATGAGGAAACCACAAGTAGTCTATGAAGCAGAGGAGTCATACAATATAAGGTAACTAGGAGAAAGAAATGAGGTTATGGTACCTACTACATGAGGCGCTGACTGAGACTACTTCGGTGCAGCTGATCATCATTGTCATACCCTTTGCCCATATTCATGCTATCTCCTGAAGGTCTTGATCGTAACAAGTTTATCTTTCTTAACATCTCTATTGTTTCAAGTATGAGATAATTGTGAACTGTCAATTGAATCCTGAATGTCTTCATTTAGAAGGTTGTTCATGATCTCTATTCTTTCATGGTAGGCCATTAATGAAGCTTGGGAAAGAATTGATGATTTTATAAAGTTGTTTTTACTAGAGGAAGTAGATTTTCCTCTGACAATATCAGTTTTGATGTTTATGTCTATATTGGATAGTAATTCAGCTATTTGTGAAGGTTCCATAGCAGTAGTTGTAGTGGAAAACAATGTATTTACTAATTCTCTTATAGGCACTACTATACAAGATGGTGGTAAGAGAGAAAGAAGTGATGCCATCATTGTCATTATTTAAATATTCTAAGTATTTCTCTATTTCTCATGCTCTTGGTATCTAAAATATCTTGTGTTCACTATTTGTAAGAAAGAAAGAAAAAGATATTGGTTATAGCCAAGAAAGAATAAAAACAAATAGTTATCTCAATCTTTTGTGTAATCCTTGACCAACAGTATAATCTTAGATATCACCCAAATAAATCCTCATTCTAGTTTCTCTATGTTCAACCAAGTCTTGCATGAAACAACCAAATCCAGATTGCTATATATGGTATACCCACCTAATAATTCAATATCAGTATCAGATATGTCAACAGAGTCAAGTATAACATAGTACATTCTGCTGATGTATACTTTGTTGGAGAGGTGTGACTACTGGAAGGATATTGTCAGCAAGTTATGTTTCCATTTTTATTTATTTTCTCATCTATTATTTTCTTTTGCTATTTTTTTCTTTTGGGCACACACTCACAAAAGCACACTCATGTTGCATTTGCCAGCTGAATTTCATGCTATGCTGACATCTAGTATGTGTTAGGGCAACTGGGCAGAAGAGCTAAACACTTCAAATCTCTAGAAAGTCCTAAGTCTATTGTTCAAGAAATTACTAAACTATACACTCATCTCCAGGAAATCCTAAGAGAGCAGAATGAAGATTTCTAAAGGTGATGACTACTATCAGAAACAGTTTAGAATGGAGAAACTGAAATGAAAGGGAGCTTAATCATGGAAAATTAGATGAGCAGATAAGTGCAGATGTAAGAAAGGATCATGGAGTATAGATCAGCCAAAAAACATAGAAGAGACAAGTCTCAGAAGAGCTAGTCCCCTAATATCCATTCTCTCCTAAGATTGCTGTAATTCAAAGCAATAGTAGGAGGCTTGAAAATTACTTTAAAGTCCATGTGGTGGATATGTCTTGGTGTACCTAGATGCTTAAGGTAAAATTCTACAACTTGATCCAGAGCTAAAACACTGGAAGCATCTTCTCAAGAGTTGTTCTCCAAGCCAAATCTCTTCCACCTAATCAGATATTGCAGTCTTTCCTGGTGCTATCAACTATTTAATATTTCTTCTACTTTTCACTCTTTCTCACCATCTACAATAACAGGAGCAGAAACTACTGTTGACTTCTATCTCTAGATTGGATCTTCTAGGGCAGCTGTCAGCTTAACAATATTAAACACTGGATGAAGTCTTTACCATTAGTAGGGAAGTTTTAGCCTATATGCTATTGGTCTGACTTGCTTTTCCACTCCAAACATCAGTGTGACAATTTAGTAGAAGAGTATGTTATATGAATGTTGAGTACATAGTAGTCTTGGACCAGTCAGACTGAGCCATCCATTTTCTTAATCAAAAAGACAAGAACTGCCATAGGCAACTTAGAAGAGTGAATATGACCAGTTTTGAGATTTTCTGAGAGAAAGGTGTCAAGCTCCACCTGTTCTATGGATGAGAGAGGGTACATCTCAAATAACTTGGGTTCTGATCCAGGAATGAGTTCTATAGCATGGTCCCACTAACAATGTTTCAGGAGAATGTCAAATTCTTTCTTTGTAAGCATAGATTCAAAACCTTGGGTATAGCTAGGAAGTAGAAGTGGCTTCTTATTCACTGCAGTACTCTTCTGGAAGGCCTTGGAGAGTCTCTGGGAAGTGGTGGCTACAGCTCAGATGTCAGCAGAGAACTTCTTTAGAAGAATGTATGTTAGAAATACTTTATCTTCTGGTTCTCTGCCAAGTCTTTTATACTCAATTGTCATATCTGGCTTCTCATTTTTTTTTGAGATCCAAGTGAATGGTACACTTTTACATACAGCAATAGTCCACTCTTCTACCCCTCTTGTCTTCTGGAGATCTCTACAACTATTATATCTTGGAGAACAATATGTTATGTTACGATTGATGCCTCAGGAATACAGTATGGAGATGGGTCAAGGGTATGACAACATGATCAGCTGTGCCATAGTAGTCTCAGTCAGTGCCTCATATAGTAAGTGCTATGACCTCATTTCATTCTCACTGTTTCCTCATGTTCTCTGACTCGTTTACTTTATGGACTTCTCATTGTTACAACATGTAGTCTAGTATATATAGTATAGATACAGTCCTGTAGCCTTATGCTTTACCACTTGAATCCTATCTCTTAATCTCTTCTCAAGTCTTTGCCTAAGTGTAACCTGAGCTTCAGCTTAAGGTCATAACATGTTATCTCTACTTTCTCTTTCTCCTAGCTAACTTCTGGATTGTGTTATTTGAGCCAGGGGAGCCCTAGTATCAAGTCTTGTTTATCTAGACTTGTTATGGTGCACTTGGACACTAACATTTTTCTTTTCTTTTATCTATTTTTCTTGATTTAATATTTCTTTTCTTTTAATTTTTCTTTTTTTCTTTTATTTGGACAATGAAGAGGTATATGACTGCAGTCACATGAAATGTCACATGATGTGGGGTCATAGGCCTAGACTTTGGGAGAAAGGACTAGAAGGATAATATCAGAGCATATGTACATAATATCCTTCAAGTAGTATCAATATCTATGGAGACATCTGAAAAGAGGATTTGTACAGGATAACATAGATATATAGGGGCCAGAGAAAAATATGGGTGGAGGTTGAGAGCAGCAAATGAATTTTGAGGTAGAGGCTATAGATATGAGAAAGTGTTATTAGAGTTATTTAGTAGTTTGACTAAAAAGTTTCATTTGCTTGTTGAGCTTGATTAATATATCTTGCAGCTTGAAACCATATAGTCAAATCAGTGTCTTTGAGATGTTCTACTAAAAGAATAGTTATTTGGTTCTGAATTGCAGTCCAAAGTCCTCTTCTAAACTTGATTACTATAATATAAGAGTTAGTGTAGTTAGTATTAGAGATTAGGATTTGGAACTCATCTAGATAGTTCTCTATCCTACAATTTCCTTAGTAGTATGTGGTTCTTTCTAGTTTATTAAGTGCTTCTGCTTTTATATTAATAGGGAAAAGGTATGTGTAAAAGAGTTTTTAAAACTCTTGCTAGATTGTGATAGGAAAGATTCTGATGTTTGACTTCTTTTAGAAGAGGCTTTTTAACCACTTGGTGGCTCAGCCACTTCTTGTCATATATCAAATCTACCTATTCCAAAAATACATTACTATGGTAATAATACAATAATTCAAGTATCTGGTCTTTTATAATGAAGATACTCCTATCAAATTTGGCCTTCTATGGTAGCATTCCCCTATCCAACCTCTTTCAATGTTTCATCACTGAAATCTCTACTTAGTACTATATACTGAAACTATTATAATCTTAAGTCCAAAAATTTAAATGAAAAAACAACTTCAGATTGAGTAATCACAAGAAAACTTGATGGAGTCCTAAGTACAAACTAATCTACCTTATGTACTATAGACTGTGGTCTGTACATACACTATAACTACCCTATCCTAAAGTATATATGTTTTCTATAAAGCTAACATATCATTGCCATATTATATAATCTCATTTGTCTAGAATATTTTATGACCTTCTCTGTATCACATGTTTATGTGACAGTTGTGACAGTGACAGTGACATCACCTAACCCTAACTCTAAGTCAAAAATAAAATAAAATAGAAAATGAAATTAATGAAAATGAAAATGAAAAAATAATATAAAGTTTCTTATTCACAACTCTGACAAAAACTCTCTAGCATCTCCTATATATCTGACTTATATATAAGACTAGTAGTTACATTGTAATTTGCTAGTCCGATAATCAATGAAAATAAACTTCTATTGAACTTGATCTCCAGTGTTCAATGGTAACATACTAACATCAGCACTTGTTTTTACTTCAGACTCTGTTTATATCATCAAGCTCCTAGTATAGAGTTTTCTATACTCTATACATCTCTGAGACAACCCTATAGGTTTTTGCTTTCTGGTATGAACTACATTTAACAGTATTATTAGACTCCCAAGTCTGCTGTTGTTCTGAGCAGTTCCATCTGCTAAATCTTCAATCACAGTTCTGCCTATAAATTTCTTCAAAAAATTATATTTCAAAGTCTAATAACTTTCTTCTACTATAACTCTTCAATCCACTCAAAGTCAACTCCAGTCCTACCACTTGGAATATCCTTTAATATGATTTTATATTTTAGTGATAATCTTACTAGGACATATTCTCCAAATACCCATGATACTTAAGACATATTCATTAAAGAAACCAATTATCTTCAAGATCTCCAATTTGTACTATTCAACCTGCCCATACAGTTTTATCTATCTCTGGTCCAAGTATTGTTCCTACAGACAATGATCCTAATTGGGATAATGCTCCCACTACTAAACCAGCTACTAATAGACTTAACTCTTCTACTTACTCATAGTTAAAACCACAGTATAGTAATAATTCAACTAATGAGCAATTGGCCAACATATTTGGTTGTACTGCAGATAAACTTACTGCTAATCAGAATCCTGGTCATAATTCTAATCAAAGAGAAACTAAAGTATATATTTCCAATACCTTCAGCAATACTGAGCCTGACAAGCTTAATAATTTTTTTATTTCAATGTCATCTTTATTTCTATGCAAATTCCACAAAATTTAATATAGACATTGCAAAAATTAACTTTGCAATGTCCTATCTTACTAGAGTCATCCAAGACTGGTTTAAAGTAGGCCTTAACTAGGAAGACCATAGCATTTTGTAAAACTAACTCTTTGACTGGAATTTTTTTGTTAATGAATTATGTCAGCATTTTGGTCTTTCAGACACTATCAGTGAAGTAGCTACTATGCTGGATAATCTCTACATAAAGTTTGGCAATAATATTTCTACTTACAACATAGATTTCATATACTATGCTTCTCAATTAGATTGGGAGAATAGTATCTTGTGCCACTGCTATTACTAAAGGCTTTCCAATTGGATCCAGAATCTTATCTCCACCTGAAAACAAGGTAAACCTGCCTTGTTTCAGGAGATATATGCTTTAGCAATGACCATTAATCAATATTACTGGGAATATGACCACAAATACTATTATATCAGACAGGTAGAAAAAAAGACTCTTGAGTCTCACTTATAGAAGCAAGATAAGACTTTCTTTGTTGGAAATACTATAGCTTCCTAGAACAAGGCAAAGTGGCTTCATCTGCCAAATCATCTCCTTTCAACATGTTATTCCCTACTCCCAAGAAACAATCTAATTTCCTATAGATGGACCTCTTCTCCAAGTTAGCTAATAATAGCAAGTTGACCAGTAATAAGTGCAAGAAGTGTTTCAAAAGCAACCTATGCTTCTATTGTAGTGTAAAGGACTATAAGTTAAACTTCTACTCCAAAAAGCAAACCATAGTCATTTCCAAAGTTCATAGTGCTTCAGTAGCTACTTCTGAAAAACCCTCAGAAAAATAAAGAGCTATCTCTAGGACTCTGTACAGACTAAGGGCTATATTAAACTTTTCTATATAGCAACAAGTCCTATTTAACTTAATGCAACTGTTCTTTTTGATTCTCACTCCCTTGATCCTTAATTAGAATTACCTTAATAAAATTCCATTTTGAGCTCTCATCAACTCTTGGTCTACTTATTGTTTTGTAGACTTGAAATTTGTAGATACTTACTACTTAAAGATATTTGTAACCCTACCAGTTGCTCTTCACTTGTTTGATGGTTTATGGAATATCTCTGAAATTGCTAATTTATTATGAACTTAAGATCTTAGGATTAGTTAAAAGAGAAAACCTTGTATAGAGTTTACATAAGAAAACTTGATGGAGTCCTAAGTACAGACTAGTCTATCTTATATACCATATAACAACTATCCAACCATAAAGTACATATTGTTAGAGTTGCAAATATTAAACTTGATTTTATTTTGTTCTTTTTCTTACTTTTATTTTTTTTTTTCAAATTATATTATTTTCTATTTTCTATTTTGGGAACTAGAGTTAGGGTTTGGTGTGATATCATATGTTATGGTGATGGTCACATAGTCACATGATCATGTGCTGCAATGGAAAATGGTAAAAGGTTCTGGAAGAAATGATATTATACAATATATTATATATATATTTGTAACAACCTTAAGCTGGAGCTCAGGTTGCAACTAAGGCAAAGACTTGAGAGGAGTTTAAGGGAATGTGTATAAGTGGTAAAGCGTAAGGATACAGGAATGTATCTACGCTATATATACTACTTTAGAGAATGTCCACGTAGCAACCATGAGGCATCATACATGAGGAAACAAGATGGAGAAAGTAAGGACTAGGCTAGGTTGCAGTGCCTACCACATGAGGCGCTGACTGAGACTACTCCGGCACAGCTGATCGTCATTGTCATACCCTTGACCCAAGTCCATGCTGTATCCAGGAGGTATCGATCATAACAATACCCCCATTTTAGACTTCATGTCCTCATGAATTAGACCAACACCTCCAATTCTCCTACCACGTGCGTAGCCACTATCTTTTTGCTAGGGCCTATGATGATCTGATCCTTGTTGTCCATGGCTATGAAATACGGTTCGTGTGGTGGACCTCCTTGGAACATATGGATTTGGCATCCATTCCTTGCCGTGTCTGTGTTGTATTTTGATTCCAAGAATGCCGTCACTATTTCTTTCCAAAATATAGGATCATCTTCTCCTCTGGATTTGAGGGATTGGTAGTGTGGTGGCGGTTTGAATAATCTGGTCTGGGATGGTGTCCGTACAAACTTCATATGTTTGAGTAGGTGTTTGACCTCGTCCGTTATGAAGCTAGTGCTTGACGATGATGTTGTCGTGGATACCTCATACGGCTTGATTAGTATTACTTCTTCGTCTTCTACTCTTCCACCCTCTTTCTCTATTTCTTCGTTCATATATAACTCCTGTATTTCCTTGATGTTCGTTTCCACATATTCATTTCCCTTTCCTTTGTATCTGTCGAGCTCGTCTGCCAACCTCCTCTGGATTTGGAATGCCCTATCATCCATGTCGCTCTGAATTAGATAGCGTAGATCTTCTGCCATCTGAGTGATATCCGTCGCATTCATGGTTCGATTGTTAATACTGGCTGTTAGAATAGTTCCTTCCAATTCCGCAATTGTCATGCCTGCTTCTTCTGCTAACTTCTTCATGTCCTTTATTGCTCTTTGCACATTGATCATTGCCTCAATTCCTTTCAACGTCTTGTGATATGTCCTTGACCAGTCCTCTCGTTCTTTCTTCATCACTAGTGCTTGGTCCATGTTGTTGAGTTTTCGTGAGATATATGGGTTAGGGGAAGTGGGTGCCGTAACAAAGGTGTTGTTGTTGACTGGGAAAGACATTTGTTGTAAGTGCTTTAGAATTTGAGTGATTTCTTGGGCTGTCGAACTGGGATTTTACCTCCCCTCTTTATAGGTTTTGACTCGAATACCTTGTCCAATAGTCTTCAACCGCCTGTTTTGCATGTGGCAACCCTGTTTCTGCTATCCACTGATTGTGTTCGTCCCTGTATCCTTTCCAGTGCACCAAATATTGAGTTCCCCGTCCTCGTTTCCTATGCTTCCGAACTTCTTCTACTTCATACTCCTCTTCCTCATTGATAATCGTTGGTGGGGGTGCTGGTTCCTTGTGTTGTCCTTTGAACTTCGGCTCCACACATCGTGTCAGCAGGTTCTCGTTGAAGACGTTATGAATCATCCAGCCTTCTGGAAGTTCCAGTTGAAACGCTCCCGAACCAATGTCCTTCAAGATTTTAAAGGGTCCGTATCTTTTATTGTCTAGCTTCTTTGAGGGTCGATTTGACTGGATATTTTTGTTCTCCAGCCACACATGGTCGCCAACCTTCAAGCCTTGAGGAT
>JAJOHK020000535.1:0-23846 GCA_022457215.2 Leucocoprinus gongylophorus | reverse complement strand
AGCATGGACCATGGGTACTAGTATATAAGGTAGACTACTCTGTACTAGGAACTCTATTGAGTTCTCTTGTGTTACTCAATACAAGAGTTGTTTCTTGACTTAACCCTTTGAGTCTTGATCCATAACATCTGGAGTCTTAGAAGAACTTGTATGATATTCTCTTTATCCAGAAGCCTCTCTGGAACTTTATTTACTTTGCACTATCTACTACTATCTCTAGAGGCAATAAAGTTGCTGGTGCTTCTATTCATCTAGATTGGACCCAGATAGTCCAATTTTCACAGAGCTCTGAGCAGATATCTAGAGTTATGTACTTTATTCATTCTAGACTGTTCAGGCTTTGTTTTGCTCCTAGGAGAGACATAGTTGACTACAGGGACATTTAGCTTCTGTTCTTCTTCAATAGAGGCAGATACCAGTTTATTATAAATGTCTACTCAGGTGATATCCATACTGCTGTAGACTTCTTGTCTAACAAAGCTCTGAATATCTCCAATCTGTTATATATAGGAGAGGACTTTAATATCAGAGATGCTGAATGGAACTCTTCTATTTCTTCACATCCTGCAGCTGGCCAGATCTTGATAGACTTAGCTGAACCCTATAGTCTTGTATGCTCAATTCCAGTACTTTCTGTCCCTACTCATTACTTGGATATTAAAGGTCATGCTAACTCAGTAATTGGCCTTATCTTCTTAAGCATGAGCTGTGCTCAAGTCACTCATCACATTGAGCCTGACATCAGATGACCTTCAGACTATGCTTCTCTTATAGTTGATCTTTCTATAGCTCTAGAGAATATCTATGTATGTAAAATAGTCTTAAAATGTGATGTTGATGAAGAAGTAGCCTTTTTGCTCTCTATGAGTGAAGAACTCTTCCAACTAGATTTCTCTACACTGGACTCTGTTGCTAGTCTCAACTTACTCTCTAAAGTAATTTATAGACTCTTTACTAACTGCTAGGCTGCTTATACTAAGAAGAGTACTGTCACTACTTAGTCTAAGGAGTTGTGGAACAATAAGTGCAGAAATGCACCAGAGACTTACAGATGAACTGGAGAGCACTCTGACTGATTCTTCTTTTACTCTACAACTAGGCAGGCTAAACAGTGCTTTTTTGACAACAAGATTATCTTGCTGAAATTATATCTACTAATAGATGACTCTGGAATCTAATAAGCTAGGTCAAACAGTATAAGTGTCAGAGTTGTGAATGTTGGACTTGGTTTCATTTCATTTTCCTTTTCATTTCATTTTGTTTTTGAGTTTTCTTTTCTTTTCTTTTAGATATAAGCAAAAGATGTGGGTGTAATATCATGCATGACACATGTTACAATGTGGTCACATAGGTCACAGTCACAGGTCACATAATCACATAACACAGAGAAGAACATAGAATATTCTGAAATAGATAATATTATATAACATAGTAACAGTATATTGATCTTATGGAAAGCATATGGACTTTAGAATAGGTTAAATGTAGTGTGTACACAGACCATAGTCTGTAGTATATAAGATAGACTAACTTGTACTTGAAACTCTATCAAGTTCTTTTATATCACTTAATATAAAAGTTGTCTTTTATCTTTACTCAAGGACTTAAGTTATAATAATAAAATACCTATAGTGTTATGGTGCACTTGGACACTAATATTTTTCTTTTCTTTTATCTATTTTTCTTGATTTAATATTTCTTTTCTTTTGATTTTTCTTTTTTTTTCTTTTTTTTTTGATGATGAAGAGGCATATGACTGTGATCACATGCATAGGCCTAGACTTGGTGAGAGTTGGCTAGAAGAGGCTAGAAAGATGATATTAGAGCACATGTATATGACATGATATTCTTATGAAAAACATGAGGTAGATATATGGTAGAAGTATGAACTACACATGGACATTAGAGTAGGGCTATTTATTATTAGCATGGACCATGAGTACTTTGTATAAATAATATAGGAATACATCAGAAACTCCTTGTCAAGTTCTCTTATGATCCCTACTTGATATCTATCTTGAGATTTATTACTTGTGTTGTTATTGGTCTTTTGACTAGTGGTTGCCATAACATGTAGTAGAGGCCATTTACTTCCAGAGAAAGCCCTGAAATGACCTCCCAGATTTGTAAAACATACTTCACTAGTCTTACAATACTGTAGCTAATTACTCTATCAATCTCTCTGTTCTAAATAAGGTTTCTAGTAAGGCTACTTAATTCTAGATGCTCTTTTCACTGTTGGAAATACAGAAAGTGCTCAAAGCCTGCTCAAATTTCTCTGCTCTAAGTCCTGACTATATCACTTAGTAGTATATTAAGTCTATTCTAGCCAACAACATCTGTACTGTAAGTATTCTCTTCTTGGCCAATATATGTCTATTACTGCAATACTGGCCTAGACACTTTAAGGAGTCAGTTTCTATCATTATATCCAAGCTAGGTAAACCTGATTATAATACCCCTAAGGTTTTTAAGCGAATTGTTCTACTTAACACACTAGGTAAGCTTATTGAGAAGATAGTTAATAGGTGACTCTAGTTTGATACTGTCAAGTACAGTATCCTCTATTCCAACCAGCTTGGAGGTATAGCCCAATAGTCTACTGAAGATGCTGGTGTATTTCTAATGCACTTGGTTCAAGCTGGCTAGGCCAAGTGACTCAAAACTAGTGTAGTAGCATTTGATATTGCACAATTCTTTCTCTTCTTGAACCACAGTATGCTTACTTTGATTCTTAGACATTTTGGCTTTCCAGACTGTATTGTGGACTTCTTTTCTAACTATTTGGTAAATAGATTAACTCAATACTCCTGAAACTTCTTTTCTCTCTAGAGCTTGTTATACAAATGTAGGTGTGGGTAAGGTTCTGCTTTGTCTCCCATTCTCTCAGCTTTTTATATTGCTTCACCTATTTACACTCTTAGGAAAAAATATATGATAAAACTCTGTCAGAGCTTTATAGTAGTTATAGAGTAGTTACAGACTTGATAGTATGCTTTGGCTTAGTCATAGAACATAACAAGTTAGAGATCTTTTATTTTATAGAGTACACAATGATTCTAATCCAGAGTTGGACCTCTCAGCAATTAGTGCCCCTACTCTCAAGCCTAAGATATACTGGAGATACTTAGACTTTTATTAACATCTGTCCTTCAAGAAACATGTTTGTTACTACTCTACCAAAATATTGTCAAAGTAATGGGTATACTTGGTAATTTAACTAAAGGCCTTCTCCTACTTCAAAAATGACTTCTATATCACTTGTGCATTATTTTTATTACTATATATGGTCTTCAGCTCTAGTCCTTTGCTAGAGCACCAACTAAGACTCAGGTATTGCTTTTTGCAACTATACAATACAAGGCTGCTCTCTAGATCTTAGATGCATTTTACACTTTATCTACTTGTGGTATTGAGGCTCTGGCAGACCTCATTCCAATTTGTCTTTATCTCAAGAAGCTAGTTAAGTGATCTTGTTTCAGAACTGCTACTCTTCCTTTACAGCATGCACTGATATCTTTACTTAGTGTTAGAAACTCAAAGGGTGCTAGCTCTCACCTACAATCACTTGCCGTCTTAAACAACACTCAGTGTGCTTATTTGGGAGGTCTTCTCCTAAATACTGAAGTATCTCTTCTCAATCTTACTGAATATTTCAATCTCTTTAATACTAAGACCACCCCAGGTTGTAGACTGCTAGACAGCTTCTCTGATCTGATCTCATTCCATCCCTGCAATTGTTCAAGCCTCAATGATTACACTACTCATCTGGAGTCTCTAGACTGTCTTTGTCTTAAGGCTTCTTTCTCTTTCTCTACTCTCATTATTGTTACTGATGCTAGTACTATACCCTCCAGAAACATACAGGCAATCTCTGCTGTGTATTTCCAGAGACTAGGCCACCAGATATTGTCTTCAAAGGCCCTAACTAGCAGAAAAACTGCTCCTAATGCTGAGCTGTTTGCCATAAGACTAGAAGTCTCCAAAGCTACTAATATGGACATGAAATGCATTATACTCATTACTGACTTTCTAGGCTCTGCTAGGAGATTAGTTGACCCCTCAGTGTACTCTGGACAAGCCCACTCCTTAGCTGTCTGTTCTGCATTTTGTTATGATCTCAAGACCTTAGAGTGAGTCAAGAAAAAAAACCTTGTATAAAGTTTACACAAGAGAACTTAATAGAGAATTTTGTACAGGAATGTCTACCTTATATACTAAATGATGATGGTCTGTGCTACTACCTCTCTACCCTACCCTAAAGACCATATGTTCACCTCAAGGCCAACATATATAAGATATATTGTTATAACATTATTTTTCCAGAACCTTCTATATCTTTCTCTATGATCTTGTGACTTGTGACTGTTACCATGACCATGTCATCTGATGTAACTGATGTGTGACAGCATGATTATGATGTCACCTCTAATCCTAATCCTAAGTTCAAGATGGAAAAATAAATCAAAAAATGAAAATGAAAATGAAATATTAAATAAAGAGGCTAGTGTCCAGGCTTTGTATGTCTGACACATTTAGATCTTTCTTTGGTAGTAGTCTTGGTCATAAGACCAAATTTTTGGACTACTAAAGCAAGACTGAGTAGTCTCTTTACAAATTAGTCCATAACAATGTGACTAAAACTAGAGTGGCTACTGGACAACATCTAGCTACTTCTATTGATTCACTTCACTCCAAGAGTGTCTTTTCCTGTCTAGATGCTTAGAGAACTGTCTTCAATTATCCTATAGTCTAAGGGCACCATTTTCTGGCTCTGAGAAGCAAGAATTGCAAATCTCTTCAGCCCAGCTACTTCAAGAGTGGTAGTTGGCTTGCTTACTTTAGCCAGTCAGTTATATTATGTGCCAGAGCAACTTGATCCATTCTTAACTATGCTCCTATTAAAGAGTACAGACAGTGCTTTTTCTTTATAAAGTGTACCTAATATTTATGTGGTCATTACTGGATATAAATATGTTGATGTATCTTTGCAAACTGCTCCAAGTTTTCTCAGTCTCTTGATTGACCCATCTCTGTCAATTGAGAACTTTGTTGACTTCTTAAAGAAGTATTCAAGTAATTTTGTCTTCTCTCCTCAAAAACAACCTCCCACTCCTCCTAAGTCTCTATGAGAACTCATTTGGTTTACTTTTCTGTTTCTGTAGATAGTTTCTCAGTCTCCTTTCTCTCAGTTTTTCTTGACTCATGATAGATTTCTCCAGACTTGGAATATAATTTGTAGGCTAACCTTTATCTATATTTCTTTCTAATTTCTATTAACTCTAGTAGTGTTTCTCAGCCTGTCCTTTAAAATAGAAATTGTAAGCTACTTGTAGTACATAGTCACTTACAGACTGCAACCAAACATCATATAAGAAATTGTTGAATAAAAAAAAATTATAATGACAAGCTTTTCTCAGTTTTTGCTCTTTTTATATCTAGTCATTCATAGACTAGTTTCTTATAACTAAAATAAAGTCTTTTGGGCTCTTTTTTTCTTTAGAAGTAACTATGCCTCAAAATGGTCTGAAGATATATTCCATAAAGAATTAGCTACTAGTACTTTTCTCATTATATTATAGACCAAGTTTGAACAGTTCTTTTAAGACTAATTCTTCTCTATTAACACTATTACTGAAGTAGTCAACAAGTTAGAGAGAACAACCTATTATCAAAGGAGTTATGCAGTTAAGAATAAGTTTTAAACTTTAATTTCAAAAGCCAATTATACAAATTCTCATATGGTAGTCCTTAAGTTTTACTATGTTCATAAAATAGCAATTCAAAATTGGATTGTAATGCTATTTATAAGTTGACCTGAAAACACTGATCTCTTAATATAGTTCAAAGCTATATAATATATCAACAAAGTAAGATCAGTTAATGAGGTATTCTAATCTATCTAGAAAACTTCTTCTATTTTTTTACTAGTTTGTAAACTTTATAGAATTTCTCAGTCATTTTTACTTTATATCAAATATCTTCCATCACATTATTATTCTAATGTCAACTACTAGTAGTACTATTACTGAGAATTTCTATGGATATTATTATATTATATTCTAGTCATATCTGTTCTAATCTATAGATAATGCCTTTTTTCTCATCTGTACTCTCCAATATCTTCTAGTACAGATCAATCTCTTTATTTTCATCTTGGATGTTCTCACTGGACTCTTGTCAACTCCATGAACTTTTATCTCTAACATTTAAGGATTACCTATGTCTAGGATAATTCACTTAGCAGTCTTTATTCTAGATAACTACTCTAATTAGTATATCTAGTATATAAACTAGTAGTTTACACTATACTAGCTTTATCCTGAAAATTGACTAAAACTAGCACTAATCTCCAGTGTTAGTGATAACATACCTTGTTATTTTCTAGTAGTTCCAACCTCCCAAGTTCACCTAGTCCTCTTCTGAAATATGCAACCAGTGTAATTTGTAGAGGAATAGCACATAAGCTGAAACCAAAGGTTATTTCAAATTCATCTTCCATATTCCTAGCTAATGCATAAACTAACAACTTAGACTTCCAAGAGACCTTATCAAATCTCAGATAATGATGTGTAAACCATGTCTAATATAGTTCACAAATGTCTTGTCAATTTGGATGTTTAGTAGCTAGCTGTGAAGCTTATTAAGAATTTATATACATTGAAGGATATTGAGTTAAACTAATGACCAAAGTTCACAGAGTAAGAGAATAGATTTACTATACTGTTTATGTGTGAATACAATGATGATAGTAGTAAATGTACATGAAAGTTTTAATCCCACAGTCCCTATATTTTCTTTCTGCTGTTCTAAATAGAAAAAACAAGCTTTCATAATATTCTACTATTAGTACTCTAAATGTCTGTAACTTCTTTATACTTTCTCATCATTCTAGAGATTATAAAAACTTCTGAAACTATCTTGATATATATGTTGGTTGATTTCAGAGCTATAGAAACCTTTGTTAATCAAATTTTTGTTAATAAACATCAAATAAATGGAGTAGTAAATGTAGTACTCTATTATAAGTCATAATTAGAGTAGACTTTGTTAGTAGTCTCTAGTTTGAATAAGCAAGACCTTATATTAGGCTTTATATAGCTCAAGAAGTACAACTATGAGGTCAACTAGCAAAAGAGAGAAGTAGTTATGACAAGATGTTCCACATGTTATATTATTTTAGAGGTCAAGACCTCTGAAAGGCCAAAAAATACTAACTGTATGCCCTAACTATTGTCACTTTAGTTTTTTTCTGCTTTGACTGAAAACTGAGAATACTTCTAAATTTCCATAAATATCTAGTGATTATATAAAAGAGCTAGTGAATTATTTCTACTTGACTTAACTACTTTTAGAACTCTCTATCCTTGATATTAGAGTTATAGTAACTCAATTTCAACATCTGTCTAAGGTTTTTTTCCAGAACCAGACTAGAGACAATATCTCTTTCATTTTCCTATATATATAATGGTTTAAGCCAGTGTTTGTGAAAGAAGACTTTAACATCTTCCTGGATCACCACAAATGACATTATATTATTAAACTGATTCTTGGTGCCAAGCTCAAGTTGTCAAAGATATATTCTCTGTCTTCTGTGAAACAGTTAAATTTAAACATGTTTATTATTGAGAACCTCTGTATTAGACCTTCAAATGATTATAATCAAGAACAAGTATCTGCTTCTACTGATTTCTGAGCTTATTACAAAACTCCAAGGTACCCAGTATTTTATAAAGCTAAATGTATACTAAGGATTCAATAATGTTTATATCAAGTCCAATAATGAGTTAAAAACAATCTTTCATATAAAATATAGACTTTTTGAACCTCTGGTAATGTTCTTGAGTATGACCAATAGCCTAGCCACCTTTCAAACTATAGTAAACAACATCTTTTAGGACCTTATAGTGAAAGACATTATGATAGTATACTTGAATGATATTCTTATTTTCACTTAAACATTAGAAAAGTACCACAAAGTGGTTTGTAGAGTTCTGGAAGTTTTAGCTGAGTACAAGTTGTTTCTTTGCCTTAAAAAACCAGTCATCTCAGAAGATCAAAATAAACTCTATGAAAGTTACTAGAGTTTACAACTGGCCTATACCAATATTAGATAAGAAATATATTCAAAAGAGGAAACTATCCATAGGAAAATTATAGAAGACATCAGAAGAGTATAGAAACATTATCTGATGTATATAGATACAAATCCTAGGTGATCTTGGCTTCAGTAAATATACTATACCTCTGTATATCATGATAGTTATATTTGGTAAGGGAAGATAAATGTAAAATAGATCATAGAGGAAGCCAGACTTCCAAGCATGAGCACTCAGAATAGTATAGTATACTAGTTAATTTTCAAGCTGAAGAACTACAGAATATCTACATGTCTTAAATATTGGTGGTAAGATTATCTAAGAATTAGAGAAGATAGATAACTACTAAAGTTCTTGGAAATAAGTCTGGAGTTCCATGGAGATCATGAGAAACCATGTTATTAGTAATAGAGTGATTGGACATAAAAAAACAGGGAGATCTATACTGGAAGAAGATGAGTAAGTAGGAAGAAAGATACTCTCTCTTATAGATGTTCTGAGCAGATTAAATGTTAGGAAAACATTATCTGTGATGTAATTGGATGAATCGGCTGCATTCAGATGGTATGTAACAACTGACTACTTGTACAGACTTATAGGTATTTCTTAGCTTTACTGATTTTTACTAAAAGTTTATCTATAGCTTTTTAGATATTATATACCACCTTTTTAATGTGATAAAGAGAAATAATAATTGGACCTGAAATTTCTCACAGCAATTGGCCTTTGATGTTCTCAAAAAAGCTATTACTACAATACTAGTATTAATCTTTTAAGATACTTCTATCTTGTTTCATATCAAAGTAGACAGTTCAGACTTTATGACTGGAGCAGTGTTTTTCAAAGAAGATGGTAAATAGTATCTAGTTACTTTCTTTAGCAAGTCTTTTTTACTAATAGAACACAACTATAAGATATATAGTAAGAAAATATTGGCAATTATCTGTACATTGGAAGAATGGTATTATTCAATGGAAGAAGCTGTAACTCTAGTTAAGATCTGAATAGACTATAAAAACCTAGAGTATTTCATAACCATTAATAAATTGAAATGAAGATAAGTCTAGTAGTCATTATATCTGGTATATTTTGACTTCTTGCTATACCATTATTCATCCATGGAAAAGTCCAATATACTATCCAGATAAGTAAATCACAGTACTGTAAAAGATAAAGAAAAGGCTCTTCTAATATATCTGATGGAAAAATCTACTAGGTAAATAGAAGAAATTTATGGTCTGGACTGCATGTGAATTTCATAATTTGACAATAAAGTTATTATAATCTTCAAAATTGTTAGAAGATAGTAGACTACTTTTATTTCATGGTAAGATGTATATCTCAAATATTATAGATCTTTGCCAATGAGTAGTTTTATTATGATTTTAGAATAGCTAAATATAGGAGTAAATAGAAAACCTTAGAAATAGTCTTTCAAAATTATTGGTGGCTTTAGATGTTTAGATATATTGATCAGTATATCAGCACATATGACCTTTACTTGCATACTAAGCTATCTTAATATCTATCTCTTAGAGAACTACACCTACTACTAATACCAAGTATAAGATGGAAAACTATTGATGTAAACTTTATAGTAGAGCTTCTAGAGTTTGTGGAGCTTGATACAGTAATGATAGTAGCTGATTCAGTATTCAAAAGAATACATTTTATTCTGACTCACACAACTGTTATTGTGGAGGGTGCTACAAGGCTCTTTTTATATCATATTTGGAAATTATATAGTCTCCCTATATATATATAGTCTTTGATAGAGATCTATAGTTTATCATACATTTTACTAAAAAAGCTGTACTATATACTTGGAATTAAGATTGTTTTGTCAACAGTATAGCACTCTTAGTTGGATGAACAAATGAAACATATTAACTGTGAACTTAACCGATATCTTTGGTTGTTTGTGAATGAGCAGCAAAGTAACTAGTATGATCTTCTACTTATAAAGTTGACCAAGCAAATGAAAGTAGCACTAAATAAAGTAAAATTTGCTATCTATAAGTCACAGAAAGATAAATTACTATATTATAACTAAAAATAGATCTCTATACTAGTCTTTTAACTTTATAACAAAATATATCTCAACTTTACAGATATTCACACCACTTATTCTTTAGTCAAACTGTTATTCAAATATTTTGGACCTTATATAGTAGAAAAGAAAGTAGGACCTATGGCCTACTAGTATTGAAAATACTATACCCAGTGTTCAATATATTTAACAACTGCATCTAAAGACCTTATTTCTAGGAGACATTTGAACCCTCTTCTATACCTTATTCTCATAGATGAACAAGAGAAATGAGAAGTTGAGAGAATTCTAGACAGCTATTAAAATTACAAGAAGTTTCAATATTTCATTAAATAAAAGGACTTTGGTCTAGAAGAAAACTCTTGAAATTTTACCTTAGAGATATTTGTACCAGATAAGTTTTAATTCTAATACTATTATTAAGTCTGGTGTTCTTCTCACTTTTAGAATACCAAACACCACTACCAATCTTGTATTCTCATTACTGGTTCTCTAAGCTCTGTTAAGAAGATAGTAGACTTTTCAATATACTCTGGACAGACCTACTCTTTGGCTATCTATTTTGTATTTGGATTGTTTTTTTGTAGTGATCTTGGCTATAAAATTGAATTCTAGGATTGCTTAAGCAAGGATGAGTGGTCTCTTCACTAAATGGTTTATAATGATATAACCTAGATACTTAGAAAACCTCCTTTAATTGTCTCACTATTCAAGAACACTATTTTCTGACTTTTAGAAACAAGAATACCAAACTCCTTCAGCCCAGCTACTCCAAGAATAGTAGTTAGCTCACTTACTTTGATTAGTCAGTCACATTATATGCTAGGATAACTAGAGCTAACTTTAATTATATTCTCATTAGAAAGTACAGATAGTACTTTTTCCCTGCAGAGTATATTAAGTATTTGTATAGCTATTGCCAAGTGGAAACACATCAATACATTTTTGCAAACTACTCTATATTTATTTATAGTTTTTTGATTGATCCATCTCTATTGACTAAGGACTTCATTGACTTTTTGAAGGAGCATCCAAGTATTTTTTGTCTTTTCTCCTCAAGAATAACCTCTCCTTTCTTATAAGCCTCTATAAGTGTTCTATTGGTTTGCTTTTCTAGTTTTGTAAATAGTTTCTCAGTTTTATCTCTCTTAGTTTCTCTCGATTCTATATTCTTAGTATAATAGGTTTTCTTAAACTTAGACATATAATTTGTAGGTTGGTTATGAGCAACCTTTATCTAGATTTCTTTTTAATTTCTGTTGTTACTAATAGTGTCTCTATCTCCTGAAGTGAAAATTTGTAGGCTACTTGCTATAGATAATCTGTTACAGACTACAATTGAGTACTATCTAATAAAATTTTGAACAAAAAATAAAATAAAGTAAATTTGGTATGTTGGAGTTCAAACTCCAAGTTGTATTGTTTTCTGCAATAATTCAACCAAACTCTATAAACACTTTATTCTTCATGATAAAGTTTGATCTTTCAATCTTTGATCTTTATCTTTGCTCTGTCATAGATTAATTCAATCATATATCTAGTTACTTTGCAGAGCTAAAGAGAATGTTTCTACTCTAGTTTCCAATTATTTTGAACAATTTTCTAGTATTTGAGACTAGTAGATACACTATACTACTCAATCTCTAACATTGACATCAAACTCTGGCATTGACAGTAACATACTTAATTCTACTATCAAAACTTATTTCTAAATAATTTTATTTTTAAGTTTGAAATTATAGCCAAATAGCAAGTAGAAATACAGCATATAAGCTAAAGCTAAGATTATTCAGAAGTCTACATTCTGTGTATTACATATAAGTTCTGACACTTGATTTATAAACTCCATACCTTTTATTGTAGACTTTATCCCAAGCATAAACTATACTTGACAAGTTGCCAGGTATAGGATATATAAAACACATATGTTATTTAGATTAGACTTAGTAAATATAGAGACCAAGCTATAATCATATATATAGAGTAGGAATATAGTAGAAACTTCTTATTGAGTTCTTGTCATCAACTATTTCAGGACAATCTATTCTTTATAATGAATAAGCCTCATATTAATTCTAAGTACTTTACAGATTATATATTTATATATTCCTGAACTTGTTATTATATTGCTTAAAGTTCATCTCTATAGTATTCTCTTAGCTATTTTATTCTTTACTATCTTTATAGTCACAGTCCTAGCTATAACACTTAGTATTTAAGACTAGTAGATACTTTATACTTTTTATAAATTTAATAATTGAGCTCAAGCAACTTGCTTACTCACTTTCCACTCTCTATCATTTAAAATTACATTCTACTTTATATAACTTCTACAAACTTCTACTTGAAGTAATTGCAAAAGTAGAACAAGATACAATCAGGAAATTTGTCTAGCAATCTATAATCTAAACAAGCTTTTACACTAGGCTTTAGTGAGAAAAGTAAGTCCTTTAAGTTATAAACACTAAGTAATAATATTAGTGTATGTTAAGAAAGAAGAATAGTAGTTCTGAGACAAGGCTACTTAACTAGTTTCTATTAGAGCAACTAATGAAGTCTGCAGGATTTAGCAATATTTATAACTCTAGAAAACCTAAGTATATTAACTATATATTCAAACAATATAGTTTACCTTTAGAAAAATCTAAGAGAATAGAGTAAGATTCTTAGAGGCAAAAAACATTCTATATACTCATATTATACATTCTAATCTCCTGAATCAGCTTACTTTATGAAATGGTGAGAACAGCATGACCAGGGACATTCTTGATAAAAATATTAAGAATATTAGTCTGAAAAGAAAATAGGGTTATCATTAGTAACTGATATAGAAGAATAGTAGTGATAGACAGTATTAGACTTAGTGGATATTAGCAGTAGAGAGTGATGGAGTTAATTAATAGATAAACTCCACAAGATTAGTAGTTTTTTTATTCAATAATTTATTATATGATACTCAAGTGCAGTCTGTAGCAGATTATCTATAGCAAGTAGCCTACAAATTTTTATCTTAGAAAACAGAGACTTTATTCATAAGCAAAGAGACACTATTAGTGATAACAGAAATCAAAGAGAAATCTAGATATAAATTGCTCATAACCAACCTACAAATTATGTGTCTAAGTCTAAAGAAACCTATCATACTAAGAATATAAAATCAAGAGAAACCAAGAGAGATGAAACTGAGAAACTATTTACAAAACCAGAAAAGCAAACTAATTGTTACAATCACTATCTCATGTTTTATAGATGTTTGTCTTATGTTTGTTATAACTTAGACATGTATTGGAGTTCATTTCATCTTTGACTCTTATTATATCTTGTATTCTTGTCATGATTTATCAGTCAGTGCCTCATATAATAGTAGAGATTTTTTTATGTTTTTCTTATACTTTTCTCATTGTTTCTCTCATGAATGCCTTTCTCTTTTCTCATAGTTAGTAGGTATATATAGTTGTAGACATAGATATAGTTATATATCTTTATGCTTTACCAATTAATTATATTCTTTACTTTTACTCAAGTCTTTGCCTAAGTTGTAACCTAAGCCAAGCTTAGAATTTGAACATTTGCTAAAGTATTATTAGGCTTACCTTACAAAAAAGAGTATGTATTATAGTTAGGCTACTGAAATGTCATAATAGTTATGCTGTTGAAAAAACACCAATACAATATTATGGTTAGGCCACTGAATAAACAAGATGGACAAAACTAAATAAAAAGCCACTAGTATTGAGGAACTAGAAGAAATATTGGAATCATTGAGAATTACTGAAAAAAATACCCCAAATGGAACTAAAACAACAGAAATAACATTGAGCAACATGTTGAGAGCACAGATATTAGTAGAGAATGCACTAAAAATAGTAATATCAAAGAGCATGATTTCAAACCCAAAGTGATTTAATGAAAACTAGATAAAATTTGAAGACTGGTAAAGGGCTATGTGATTATTTCTCAAGATCAACAAATAATAAAATTACTGCAATATTAGCTCAAATTAGAGGGGGCACAACTGATATTTATGCCTAAATAAAAGACTACAATAATATCTAAGATTGGAACAAATTTGTAGAAGAAATCAAGACAATATTTAGTAACAAGAGCAAGGCAGCAAATGCCAAATGGAAAATCAAAATATTCAAACAAGAGAAGAAGCACATTGCTAACTTTATAATTGAATTTGAAGTATTAGCTATGAAGACTAGAATCAACAACATCTATATGATATTTTATTGAAGAAGAATGTCAAAAGTGATATAATTAAGATGATATTAGAATATTCACCTATAGTAGTGCTAACATTACCCAAAGAGTAGAAAACAACAATCACATTGATTAAACAAGGATACAAGATTATTAAACAGAACTAGGAATTACTTATGAAGGAAGAGGACTCCCCATAGATATTAGAAAAGCCAAAGACAACTATAACAAAGATGGAAAGTCTAGATACTTTAACTGCAATATATGAATATATAGCAAAAGATTATAGAAAGCCAAGGAAAGAAAAAAAGATAAGGAAGTGTTATAAATGTGATAAAATAGGATATCTTGCAAAGAACTGCAGGTTAGAACAAAAGATAAGAACAAGAGTATACAGAAAGAATCAGAAAATGAGGACAAAGAGGATAACAATAAAGAAGTGTGTTCTGTCAAAGGTTCAGAGTAAACATAGTATAACAAATTTTTGTACATAGTAATTCTCCAAAAATTTGACATGTTATTCCAACAAAGAAGAAATAAAAAAAAAGAGGAAACTCAATATGTACACAAATGTAAAAATATTAAATGGAAAAGAATTACAGCTCAAGACATTGATTAACTCAGGATGTACCCATACAAGTATGGATGAATGACTAGTAAAGGAATAATGAATTAAAATGGCACTATTATCTAGACTATTCAATACATTCAATATAGATGGAACTAGAAGCAGAAATCACAAAGTAACTCAGTTTGTACCATTGAAACTGGAAATCAATGGACATATGGAAAATATTGATATAGTAGTAATAGACTTAAAATGGAATAGACATGTTGTTAGGATACAACTGGTTGATCAAGCTCAATCCAGAAGTTAATTGGGACAAAGGAACAATATAGTTTACAAGATGCCCAAAGAAATACAAGATACAGTATTAAGACATTTTGTTTAAATCTAAAACCAGAAGAATTATGCTAACAGACAAAACAAATATAGAATACTAGAATATACCAAATTCAATAAATTCAGAAGATCTCCTAGAATACATTTGACCTTTCACTCATCTGCTCAATAAGAAGAAATTTGAGAAACTACAAGAAAGATGAGAATGTGATCATGAAATCAACTTATTGGAAGATGCATCTAAAGAATTAAATGCCAAAACCTATGAAATAATGGTTAAGAAAGAAGAAATTTTAAACTACTGGTTGAATAAACAAATTAAGGTAGGACTAATTGTGGAATCAAGCTCAAGATATGTGATACTATGTTTTTACATCCTAAAGAAGGACAGATCTTTACAATTAGTATAAGACTATAGGAAGTTGAACTAGCACATAATAAAGAAAGACATTATTACTATTAATTGGAGAAGTAATTGATAAAATTAAACATTTAGATGTAAGATACTTCAAAAAATTAGATCTTATCTAGAGATACAACAATATATAGATCAAAGAAGATGATGAATGGAAAGCAGCATTTCTAACAAACAAAGGATTATGTCAGATTTGAAAATGGTAGACTTATTTCTTGTTTATTTCTCTTTTGTTATTTAAGTTTCTCTTATTTTTCTATTTTAATTTTTTTCTTATTTTAGACTTAGTAAAAAGAAATGATGTGATAGCTATCACAAATTTGATCATATATATCATAGTCATAGTCACAATATCATGTGATACATAAGGAAAATAATATCATACATTACATATGATGACTTTTATATCATAACCTATAATATTTAGAGTAAACTGACCTATATTAGAAACTCTACTAAGTTCTCTTATATTAACCAATATAAGGTTCCTCTTTAGTCTCAATCTTTGAACTTACATTATAACAGATTATTTGAACCAAAGAATATGTATTTTAGATTATGCAACTCACCAGAAACATTCCAAAGAATAATGAATAGTATATATTTTAGAAGTTATTGTATGAAGGAGTACTTGCAAACTATATAGATGACTTTGTAATACTAACCAAGACCAAGAAGAAATTAGAAGAAAGAATAATACAATTCTTGAAGGTAGTAGAGAAATATAATCTCTGTTTCAAACAGTTCAAGTATAAATTTGATGTCAAAGAAATGCCTATCTTGGGAGTAGTAGTTAGATAAGGAGAAATACAAATAGAAGATAAAAAGATCAAGGCAGTTCAAAAATAGAAAACACCCACCAAGATAAAAGAAGTGGAAAGCTTTCTAGTGTTTGTAAATTTCAACAGACATTTTATCAAGAACTTTAGTCATATAGCAAAGCCTCTTAATAAACTCAAGGACAAATAGAAATACAAATAGAAAAATAAACATCAGAAGATATTCAAAGAACTAAAGGACAAAATTCTAGAAGAGTGTTAGATGTGGTTCACACTATCTTATCTGAGATCCAATAATGGCCTTTTAGGAGTTAAGTTAAGCATTATCTGAGAATGCAAAAGATAGGATCAGAATGATCTTTAGCTTTAGCTTGTGTGCTGTATCTTTATGAGTTGTACTGATAGCATATTTTGAATGAGAACTCAGGCCTGAATAAATAGCTTAGTCTACCAGAAGATGGAGAGGTATGTTGTTGCTAACACCAGAAGTAGGTGATAGTTTTAGTTAATTTTCAGAATAAGGCTTTATAGTGTAAATTGCTAGTATTTATACTAAGTATCAGAAATGGAGATCTATAGAGTTAGTAAGAGTTCAGTGAGAATATCCAAGGTGGAATAAAGAGATGTGATCTGTACTGGAAGTGATTTGAAGGTGCAGATGAGAAGAAAGGCATTCTTCATGAGTTGGAATAGATGTGGCTGAATTGGGATATGACAAAGAAAAAGAAAATTTTGAGTAGAAACCAATACATTAGGACATACCATAGAAAGAGTCTTATTTTAAGAACAAGAAGAAAAATAGAAGCCAACTGTATTTTTATCAAGGACAATACAAGCAGCTAAAAGGAACTACAAGATATATGACAAAGAACTACTAGCTATAATAGAAACTTTAACAAAATAGAGATAATACCTATTAGATAAATGATATTTTGTCAAGAAAAGATCAAGTAAACACTAAAGAGAACAACAAAGACATCAAGATATTCAAAGACAAACTATGGAAAAGAAGACTAATTATGGAAGTAGAAGTAGTAATGTTCAAAGGAAACCAGATGGTAGAAGAAAACATATTATCAGAGGAAATCTGAAAAAAAAAGTACTAAAGAATAAGAAATATAGAAGAAACTAGAAAAAAATAAGGGTCAAGCATAGAAAGACAATGGAGTGGTATATATGACAACTAGAGAATTCAAAAACAAATCCTATATAAAAATCATGAACTAGCAAATGTAAGATATTTAGGACAATAGAAAATGCTTGATTTAATCAAAAGAAATTACTGGTAGTCAGAAATATGAAATAACACTGAGAAATATGTCTAAGGATGCCAGAAATATTAATAGAATAAAGTTTAATATATGAAAAAAGTAAGAGAACTTCATCTGTTGGAAACACCTCAAGGACCATGGCAAGAAATCATTATCAGACCACTTTCCCATCAGAGAAAATAGCCAGAATCTGTAGAGGCAATATATAAAAAATGTATAAAGTTCTATAGAAGACTCTTAGTGATAGAATACTCTATTTTACCTTATAATTCATAGAAGACTTATTCAAGGCACTAGAAACAAAAATAATGTCATCAATGGCATACCATACTCAAATGGATGGTCAAATAGAAAGAATTAACCAAGAGGTTAAAGTAGTCTTGTGACACTATGCCAATTATCAGCAAGATCTAACAGTAAAGACAAAATTACTAAAGCTGGAGACTTTTCTTGAGGAGCTACAGAGAAGTTGGGAGATGGCAAAATTATCTATAGAGAAGGCAAAGGAAACAAAGAAGAAATTTGATCAAAAAAAGACAAAACCCTCAGGATATGAAGTAGAAGAAGTACAAGAATACTAAAAATAAGACAAAGATATACAATTCTTGATATACAGAAAAGGGTGTGAAAATGAACATGACTAATGAATAGCTGAAATAGGGTTATCACATGCTCAAGAGATGATTCAAGAATATTGAACAAAGCTCCTAAGACAAAATCTATAAGAGAGAGAGGTGAAAATCCAAATTGATATTTTAAAGTATGACCAGCATTCAAAAAATTTAATATGTCTTATAAATTCACAACTGTTCCCTCTTCTCCCAACTCATATGTTCCTTGTACTGTTAACAACCTTGATTTTATTATGACACTCAATAAGAAAAAGAAAGATTGGATAAAGAAATATTACAAAATAATTCAAAGATTGAAAACTATAGCTGACATTCAACTACAAATTCAAGATATTATCAAGCAAGCCAATGTAGTCAACAACCAACTAGTAGACATTGAAACAATACTGTTATAAGTAGGAGAAATGTACAAGATACAAATAGAAGGAGACATTTATAGCATATTAGAAGAACTATACACCATTATACATAGAGATATAGAAAAACAAGCACATCATATTCAAGTTCTACTAGCTGATAAACTAGATCAGTGTAAAGAAAGAGGAGTTGAAACAGTTGATAAACATGTCAAAATGCTATAAAAAGTATATTAAAGAATGAACACAATCTAAGACAAAGAAAAATGCAAAAAAAGCATTGTTTAAGATAAAGAAGTATTACTATACAAACACTATACAACATTGTTATCTGAACCAAGCAAACCATTGATACCAGAACTAATTCTATTAGAAAAGAAGTTGATAATCTAAAAAAAGCATTAAAAACATTATAATTTCCAATGAAGACCATATTATTTATTTCTTTAGCACACTACAAACTCATTTGACCTAATGAAGAACATTCAATATTGGAATAGAATCATAGCAGAATTCATCAAACAAAAGCACAATATAGATATAAGTTATTAAGGATTTTTAATTAGAATGTATATAAGAGGGCTACTATATGAACTGTTCTTCATAGCCCTGACTTTATGAGGAATAATAGTTATCAGACCAATCAAGAAATTTATAGTATTATATATAGTGGGAGATTTAGCATTCTTAGATTAAACTGTTATAACTTAAGTCTTAGTATGAAGACAAACAAAAGATGACTCTTGTATAGAGTAACATAAGAGAACTTGATGGAGTTTCTGTTACAAACTAATCTACCTTATAACTAATCTATCTTATATACTACAGACTGTGGTCTATGTACATACTACAACTAACTTACCCTAAAGTCCATATACTTTCTATAAGGCCAATATACTGTTATTATACTATATAATATTATTTGTTTTGGAACCTTCTACAACTTTTTCTTTTGTTACATGATTATGTGACTTATAACATCACACTTCTTCACCTAAGTCAAAAATAAAGAAAATTAAAATAAAATAAAAAAGAACAAAAAGGAAAGAAAATAAAATAAAGTCAAGTCTATTGTTTACCACTCTAATATTACTTTCTTTTTAGATTTATTCTCTAGAGAAACCAACTTTTATTTTTGCCAATTTCTCTTCAACTTCCTTAAATATTCCTCTTTAAACTTTCTATTATCCCATCTATATAATATTTTTGCCATATATTTACCCAGTAACTTTCTCCTCCTAAATTTTCTTTTTTCCACTATTTTTAACTTCTCTTGTCTTCTTATTTCTGCACTCACTCTTCTCTCAAACTTTGTTACTGCTTCTTTTGTATTTTCCAAATCCTTCTCTCTCTCCCATGTATCATACTTTGCTATCAACCTCTTTCATTGTATCAAGTACTTTACTATTCCTCTTATTTTTATTGAATTTAATTTTTTATCCACCTTCCACTCTTCAACTTCTATTAGTTTTGTTTCTTCCATCTTTTGCCTTTTCATAGATTTTCTATACCTTACAATCCTACTAACATTCACTACCAGATGAATTCTCATAGAGGTTTGTTTGTTTCTTCATCTTTTCTTGAGCTTTCTTTAATACTGCCTCTGCTTCCTCTTATACTCTTTTCATTCTTTCTGCAAACTCTATTGATTTCTTCACTTTTCCTCTTCTTCTCAAGTCTGCCTCCATTCTCAACCCTCTACTATAATTTGCCATGAATGGTGATACCTTTGTTGTTGAATCCATTTTATTGTTAACTGCAAATTCAGCTGTTGCTAACTATTCTAGCTAATCTTTTTGTCTATAGTCTATGAAGAATTAAAGATACTGTTCCAATTCTTGATTCATTTGTTCTGTTTGTTCATCTGTTTAAGGATGGAAAGATGTTGACAGCTTTATTGAATTCCTAACATTTTGTTCAGTTCCTTGGTCAACTCCACTGCAAACTGAGGTCTTCTATCTAATATTACACTCTCCAGTAATCCATGTAACTTCCACATGTTATCTCTGAATAATCTTACCAATATTTCCACTGGTGTTCTCTCTATAGTTGCCACAAAGTGTATCATCTTTGACAACTTATTGCACATTACTAGAATCACATCTTTTCCTACTACTAATAGCAACTTTGTGATAAAATCTACCATTAAATACATCTATGATTTCTCTAGTACTTTATTCATCATCAACTTCCCTACTGGTGTCTCTGTCCTATTCTTCATCCTTTGACACAAATCACATCCTTTTACATCTCTTGTTACTTCTGGCCACTAGTAGTTTCTTGTTACTAACTCTATCATTTTCCATCTTTCTCTATATCTGGCTACTAGTATATCATGGTGTAACCAGATAACTTCTATTCTTAACTCCTTATCCTTCAGCACATACACCTTTCCTTCCTTCCTCACTAACTCTCCTTCTATTTTCAACTTATTTTCTCTCAATGCCTTAACTTCTGCTTTTTTCATTTTTTCAACTACTTTTATCACTTCTTCATCTTTCTCTCTTGCATTTTTTATCTTTTCTACCAATATCATTTCTGATTCTTCTACTACCACCTCCATCATATCTCTTATCCACTTATTCTTTATTAATTTCTGATTTTTATTATCATTTTCATCTCTTACTTTCAGATCTAGTCTCTAACTCAACTCATCTGTTTTTCCTATCCTAACTCCTAGCACATGCTTCAATGTAAAATCAAATCTAGACAAATATAAGACCCATCTGGCCTGTCTCTAATTCAACTTTGCACCTTCATCAAATACTCCAAATTCTTATATTCTGGATAGACCTCAAACTTGAACTTAGTGTTTTTTAACAAATTCCTCTATGCTTCTGATCTTCTGATCACTACTAATATTTTTTTATCATGAATTTCATAGTTTCATTCTATTCCATTTAATGATTTTGAAAGATAAGCCACTGGTCTCCATCTTCCATCTACATACTCTATTAATAACACTCCTCCCATTGTATAATCTGATGCATTTACCTCCATCCTCATCTCCTTATCTAAATCTGAAGCCACTAGAATTGGTTCTATAGTGAACCTTTTCTTTAATGCTTCAAACAGCTTCTCTTATCTCTCACTGCCACTTCTGTTCTTTCCTCATCAACTCACACAACAGCCTTGCTATCTTTGCAAAATTCTTCACAAACATTCTGTAATAATTAGCCAACTCTAAGAATTTCTGTATCTCTTTGACTGATTTAGAAACTGGCTAATCTTTTCTTCCTCCATCTTTATTCCATCTAGTTCTATTACAACTTCTGAAAATTCTACTTCTTTTACCTTTTACTTATACTTCTCTGGCTTTATATACAAATTGTTCACTTTCATCCTTGTCAAAACCTTTTCAACTAGCTTATTATATCCTTCTTTGCTTTTTGTCCCTACCAACATATTGTTGATAAAACTTGCCACTTGTACCTTTTTGTAAAAGCACATACTCTCATAGGGTTTTTAAGCATGTAAGACCTCATTGGTAAGAAGATCTTATACTTCTAGATGACACCTCAGGATCTCTTGAATGAATGTTTACTTGAGAGATAGTATAGTAGCTATTAATCAAACTAGATCTCAGGAAGATGAGGTTTTCAGAAATATATGTCACATCCTATATTCAATCCATACCCATTCTGACCCCTAGATAACTTGCACTTCCTCATTCACACTTCCTGACCTTTTCCAGTACAGATCATATCTGTCTATTTTATCTTGAATATCCTCACTGGTCTTGATTAACTCTATGGACCTCCATCTCCTGACATTCAAGAATCACCAGGATCCAGGGTAACTTACTTAATAGTTTACATTCCAGATAACTACTCTAGATAGCATACCTAGTATATAATCTGGTAGTTTACATTATAGTAGTTATTCTGAAAATTGACTAAAACTAGCACTACTCTTCTGATGTCAGCAATAATACATTTTGCTATCTTCTAGTGGCTTTTTCCACCTGCTAAGTCTCCAAGTCCTATTCTGAAATATGTGACCTATATAACTAGTAGAAGTATAGTACACAAGCTGAAGCTGAAAGTTATCCTAATATACCTTCTACATTCTCAGATAATGAGATGTGAACTATGTTTAATAATATGAAATATTACTATATTTACAAAAGACTAGCTACAAAGTATGAGTACTTATGAGAACACTTTGCATGGTTATGAACATTTAGATAGCTAAATAAGGTAGAAACATGCTAGATCAGAAGCTGATGGAGTCTAGAATGGATTCATGAGTAGGAGAAACCTTATAGAAATAGTAAAGGAGAAATAGAATGAGTACTCATGAGTGGAAAGTGACTATTAGTTCAATATTGGATTACAAATATAAAGATAACTATATGTTCATGAGACCTCAGAAAGCTTTATTATAGTTTTTGTTTCCATTTTCTAGATCTATTCTTTGTATTTTTAGACTAATATATAAGCTACAAGTGGAGAGGAGTAAGAAAGAGAACCCCTATTCAAATATCTCCACTCAAGAGCAGTTTAACCTCTATTTTATCAAGTAAGCATTGCTAGTACCTACTATCACTTTTGGACAAGTTATAGACTGAGAAAGGCTAGCAAGATGAGTATCAGTTAGTATCTTCAGTTGTAAGATTCAACTTGAGGAGTGTCTTCAAGGTGCATTATCTGGAATGGATAGTGTTGTTAGAAGCTCTTAAGGAGCTTTGCAATCTATTTTCCAATAGAACTTGTTACATAGTATAAGATACTTTCTGACTTTATCTTTTTACATTTACAAGAGTCCTTTTTAAGAGTTCTATGTGTTTTAATCTTTATTTATATTATTGTTTCTACTTTTTTTTATCAATTTCTGAAGCTGATACTATCTTCTTTAAATTCTTTAGTGTGCAGCTAAAGGCTAATATTACATAGTTCTTGTTACACTCTAGTATAATCTCTTTTCTGCTTGACTCTAGTTATCAGTGAATTTGTCAAACCAAAAAACATGACTATTAGTTCAAACAATCTTTTTAATATTGTAAAGACCACTTTTGTCATATGCAAGTCCACCCGTCCGGAAAACTACATCCCCGCGGTGATGCCACCTCTGAACCCTATAAGCCCGCCTTCCACGGCGGCCACCTTTCTCGCAACACGTCTTATGGCGGTGC
>JAJOHK020000534.1:0-23872 GCA_022457215.2 Leucocoprinus gongylophorus | reverse complement strand
AGCATGTGTTGTCTATGCTGTATGACATCACTTTGTTCCAGAACCTTCTACTCTATTCTCCCAAATCCCATGATCAGTCTTGTGACTATGCCATCAATTTGTGACTGATGTGACAGCGTGACTGATAGCCCTAACCCGAGTTGTTCTAAAAATAGAAAAATAAGAGAAAAGGAAAATGAAAAATAAAATAAAATGAAAAGTGAAAAATAAAATCAAGTCCACCATCCACGATCTTGATACTATATGTATGATATACTATTAACATATAGTATGATATTATTATTCTGTATAACATGTGATTGTATGACTGTGAGTTATGATAAATTTGTGATAGTTTGTGACTGTCACATATAATTTTTTTTTTTTAAATTGACAATTTATTACATGGCATGCGAGGGCAGACCGTGGTAGCTACTTTCATAACTACTTACAATAGATGTACACCTAACATGGAACTAAAGAGAAAAAGAAAAAGAAAAGAAAAGAAAAAAGAGAAAGAAAAATAATTGAAACATATCAAAAAGGAAACTAATAATTAACTGTTTGTAAACATGAAAGTGTTTGGATTGGCCATTAGGAACATAACAAAATGACTTAACGTATCTCTTCTCAGATTCCAGTATCCATTAAATCTTCGACACTCATGTAAGACATGTCTCCTAGTTTCGATTGGGTAATTGTTACATGGACACGTGAAGTCCATGTTAGGGAAGAAACGTAACCAATATTCTCCAATGGGAGCATGATTTGTGATAGCTCTGACCACTCAAGCGCATAGTGAATTTGAATGTCCAAAAGCCTGAAGCCAAGGATCTCCTTTGGAATAAGACGGCTCAATGACGTTGAGATCGTCGTCCAATAGGTCTAGGAAGTGATTACCCTTTCCGTCTGATACTTGAAAAGTCATTTTCTATAACTTGATAAGTTCATCGCAATCTGACTTTCTGCAAAAGTCCCAAGATATTTTGGAGGGATACGAAGGAGAGATGGAAAAAGACTTAGAGTCTTTGTCGACCTCAGAATGGAGTTTCCATCTGAGCTTGCTAGGGCATTCCCAGAATTTGATAGAGTTGGATTCATGAGCTGAAAAGAAGGACCGTAATTCTTTGAGAATGGCGGCAGAATGGATTTGATAAGGGTGAGCATCGCAGTCGAATATTCTTTTAGCCGTGTGTATGGAGTCGGTTACGACAACGATTTTGGAGGCATTATCAATGGCGCTCGCTTGATTGATACCGCATCTAATAGCAAAGAGTTCAGCTTCCATACTTGTGACGAAGGAAGCATGATGAACTGTTTTGATAATCAGTCAATTGAACGAATGGATGTGCGATATGGAGGTGGCGATATCTTTCTTGATGCTAGCGTCAGTAATTACGAGAGCAGAGTGAGGATCAGAAGAACAACGAAGAGTCATTTCATCTAGTTCTTGACCGCGGATTTTGTTATGATTTTTTCCTTTTTTATCGACTAAGTTAAAAGAAAACCAATTAGAAAATATATCTATGATTCAATGACCAGGAGAAAACTCGGGATCAAGAGGAGAAAAGGATGGAAATATTCCATAGGATTTGATATTTGAATCGATAATGTGTCCTTTTGTTAACAATCTTTGACAATCAGTTAAAGAACCGATATTGTGAGATATGGTAGACTTTGTTTGAGGGGGGTCGTTGTTTTCCAAATTTTTCAAGATGTGATTAGTAGGAAGCTTGAAAGAGCGTATGAGAGATCTTCTCGCAATTTTTTGAAGGTGGAGCTTGATAGGAATAAGTCCTGTGAGAGCTTCGATGCCCTCCAAAGGGGAAGTTCTGAATGCACCAAGTATCCAGATGGCGGCTCTTCTTTGCATTTTGTTGAGGATTTTGAAGTGGTACGACAATGGAGCTTTGTTATAAAACCACAATTGAAAGCCGTACATGGCTATAGGGAGTGCGCAGCATCTATAGAGAAGGCGTTTTTGAAGCAGGTTGATACCTCGCGACGAATTTCCTAGTAACTTCATGCATTTGATGGTCAAGATCACTTTGTTGGTGTAATGATCGATATGTCTGTGGAATGATAGTTTCCTGTCGAAGATAAATCCTAGATATCTCCATGAATCTTTAGGACGAAGTATAGGACCGCCAAGAGGAGAGAGGTCGAGGGGAGGAGGGTTGAATAGACCATGCAATCTATTAAAATGAAAGATTTCAGTTTTGGAATGTTCAATAATGAGACCAAAACTATCTAAAAGATTGGAAAGAACATTATAACTACAGAATAAATGAGAGTTGGAAACAGTAAGAGATTTATTCTGGGCAATGAAAAGTCCATTGTCAATGAAAGAGAGGATGGAAACTGGAAGCTTTAAATTTTTGAGTTGATTTTCTATAATATATAGAAGCGGAGAAAGATAAAGAGTAGAAAGGATAGGCGATAAAGCAGAACCTTGACCGACCCCAACATTGACTTCGAAGGGTGGTGAAGAGAGGTCATTCCAGATGTAACTTGTGCTTCTTTGAACGAGGTAGTTAGCGAAGAAGCTTGTGACTTTGGGATCAAGCCCTGTTTTCTCTAGTATAAGAACGAGAAGACAATGATTCAGTGATGGGAAGAATTGTGAAATGTCAAATGCGAGGGTACTCGTAGTTCTTCCTTTTGACCAGCCTGATCGAATGATGTGTGTGAGAGCAATACCAGCATCCGAAGTGGATTTGAATTTGAGTCCACCAAGTTGGCTCAGGTGAAGAAAATTGTTGGAGGCGACAATAAATTGGATTCTCTCAGCAATTGCTTTTTCAATCAATTTACCGAGAGTGTTTAGAAGAACGATCGGACGAAATGCCTTAGGATTGTCGTATGACGGCTTGTTTGGTTTAGGAATGATTACAGTGGTTGACACTTTGAAGTACTCCAGCCAAAATCCTAAGTTGATGCAAGTGTTAGCAATGTTGATGATCTTCGAAAGACATTCATCGTTTTTGATGATAATCTTCCAGTGACGCCATGACATTCTGTCAGGACCAGGGGCAGAAGTGTCTATGCATTTTTGAATGGCAGATCTGAATTTGAATTTGGAAAACAGGTTCCAGATTTGACGTGGCTTGTGCTCGATTTCGTTTAGAATGTCGACATTGACTTGACGATGAAGTGCTGTGTTGAAGAAGTTATGGAGGGCAGTCCACAGACTATTAGGGGAGAGGCAAGGTGAGCTGTTATACTTAATTGCTTCAGTTGCTGGGAGCTTTCTTTTCTTGACCCAGTTCATAAGCTCCCAAGGACCTTGGCTCTTGTTTGCAATTTCTTTGATTTTGCTATCGAAGAACGACCTTTTGGCTTCTCTGGTGGTTGACTTGAAAGTCTTCCAGGATTCTCGACACCTAAACATCCTATAGTTGTTTAGAGCACTGCTACATGAGTTAGTCCACCATTGTTTTGAATGTTTCGACACTTTTGATCTTTTAGCATGTTTTGTCCATGCTTGATTGATAATCAATCCCAGTTGGTTGACTATGGTGTTGAGCCTTTCAACATTATCAATATTTGAGGTAACGAGGAGGGTGAAATTCACAAAGACATCTTTGAAGAACTCCTTTTCTTGGTCACTTCCAGGAGTAATAACGAGTTTAGTTGGCTGTCTGATTTCTTCACAAATAGGGATGTCGACCGTCAAGGGTGCATGATCAGAGGATAGTCAAGAGTCGGGGTGAATGGAATGTCGATCTAGTTCACTGGAACCGCATCTAAGGAACATTAAGTCAATGACCGAGTTAGACTCTCCGACCGTGTCGGAAAATCTAGTAGGGTCAGGGTTAATGGGAGATGATAATGCTAAGTCAAATGAGTCCACTATCATCATAAGATTGTCACTGATTGAAGAGTGGTGTGGAAAAAGAGGGTCCCATAAGTTGTCTCTTACGTTAAAATCCCCTGTCATCAAAAGAACTTGATTAATATTGACTTCAGTATTCTTAAGATACTTTAAAGCCGAGTGAGACAAATCTGAATAGATGTTCAAAATATAATGCCAAGTATCATTACAAATGAAAGAAATGAGATTAATATCTGGATGATCGAAAAGATCCTTTTGAAAGAGAAAACAAAAAGGTTTAAGACAGATATTTACATACGAAATGACTCTAGGAGAGTCGATACCATTAGAAGGAAGTCTTGCAAATGAAATCCAGTTGGGATGATGACAAGTTCCCATAAGAGGATCTCCATCGCAGTTTGAAGAGCTTGGGATTTTTCTTATTTCGGACCAAGGGGGCTCTTGGATTAGAATAATGTCGAAATGAAATAGAGTTTCAAGTATAGTGTTTAGGACGATTGAACTCTTGTGAATGTTTTGCAAAAAAATTTTCAGGTTTTGCACAATCATTGTGGGTTGGAGCCATTCATATGGGAGCAGAGGGCTTGAGATCTGTTTTCATGAATCTCTTCATACTTTTTGATATGCCATTCCCTATTGAATCGATGTTTCCAAAAGGGACATGAATTTGAATCAGCCTGGTGATCCCCTTTGCAGTTGGAGCACTTGAATGAATGAGGGCAGGGTTCGCCCTTCTTGGTTTCTAACCTAGGGGGGTTAGTCTTTGTGTTAGCTTTGCAACACCATCTAAATTCTCGATGGTGTTCAGACTTATGAGGCCCATTACATTTGACACATTTGGCACCTTGGATATGGCATGAAAAAGTAGAGTGGCCCCACCTCCCACAGTTTTTGCATTGAGGAACACCAGGGTTCATGGTGGCTCCTCTGACAGTGGCGATATAATTATCTACATTGAAGCATCGGTTAATAAGTAGTTTTGCATTCCGTCCACTTTGAATGTCCCAAATGTCGATCCAGACAATAGCCATGTCTGATTTGGGGAAGACTTTGATAATCCTTGGTCTGGATGCAAGGAAGATGTTATCGAAGATGTGGTTTTGTTTTAAGACATTTTCAATATCTGATGATGAAAGTTTCTCTCGAGAATCTGCATGAGGATAGTATGGGATGCCAATAATCTTGAGGTACAACTTGGATTTCGGGAGTCTAGGATCCTCAACTTGAAGAGAATTAATATTGTTAGAATTTTTGACATAATGATCGATGATGGCCAGATCGGACTGTTGAGTAACCTTGTTGGTAGTAATGATAATTCCAGTGTTATCTGACTTAATGTAGTCGACTAAAATGTTAGTCCTAGCATTTCATAATTCCCTGTTGATGTTAGCGACGTTAAGAGATGAGTTTCTCATGAATGATGACGCATTATCGCTGCTCATGGGAATAATAATGTTTTTCCTAGATGGACATTTGGTAGTCATTCTAATTCGAGGTTTGGGTTTACTTTGACCGTTTACGATGTCATTAACCTGGTTGATTTCTTTAGCATTTAGAGCCAGAAATGTTTCCTTAATTTTCAGGACTTCAGATGTGTTGATCTTTGTCTTGGAAACCTAAGCGTAAGATTTGGATTTTTGTTGGTTGGTAGATCCTTTGCTATTGTTAGTTATAGGCCTCTTGTGGAAATATTTGGAGATGACATTAATCTCCTTCTTGGTTTTAGCTGGCAAAGGAGGAGGAGGAGGAGCTTTGTTGATAGAGACTGGAGTAGATTTAGGAATGTCCTTTGTAGGGTGGCCATTAGCTGTCACATATAATGTTATACTAACATCTAACTCTAAGTCTAAAATAGAAAAATAAATGGAAAAGAAAATAAAAGTAAGAAATGAAATAAAAATGAAAAGAGTCCACCATCTTCAATTCTAACATTACCTCTCTTTCAAGGTTTCTTCTCTAAAGAAACTAACTTCTATTTTTACCAGTTATTCTTCAACTTTCTCAAGTACTCTTCTTTAAACTTTTTATCATTCTATTTATATAATATCTTTACAATATACTTTTCTAATAACTCTCTTCTTTTAAAATCTTATTTTTCCACTAAGTCCAACTTCTCTTGTCATCTCACTTCTGCATTCAACCTTCTTTCAAATTCTGCCCCTACTTCCTTTGCATTTTCTAAATCTTTCTCTCTTTCCTATATATTATATTCTGCTATAAACCTCTTTTATTGTACCAAGTATTTTACTACTCCCCTTACTTTTCTTTTATTTAATATCTTTTCCACTTCCTACTCCTTAACTCTCTCTACTTTTACTTTCTGCTCCTCCACTTGTTCTTTGTATTATATTATTTGGCTAACATTTACAGCTGGATGAATTCTCATTGAAGGTAGCAGTTGTAACTTGACTGTATTAGTAGAAACTACTTTGTCAGTGATATATGAACCAATGTATAGTCCACTAACTTCTTTGCTAATCTTTTCTTGAATACCAAATCTTTTATACTCAACATTACTTTATCTCTCCTCTTCCACTCTTTGGTTTCTCTTCTTTTCTTATTTGCTTGTCTTTTCATTTCCTCCTGTGCTTTTCTCAATACTGTTCCTACTTCTTCTTGAACCTTTTTCATTCTTTCTACAAATTCTATTGTCTTCTCTACTTTTTCTTTCTTTTTAATATCTGCTTCTATCCTTAATTCTCTATCATAGTTTGCTATAAATGGAGACATCTTAGTTGCTGAGTATGTCTTGTTGTTGACTGTAAACTCTGCTGTTGCTAGTTATTCTGGCCAATCTTTTTGCCTAGGATCTGCAAAGAACTATAAGTATTATTCTAGTTTCTAGTTCATTCTTTCTGTTTGACTATCTATTTGTGGATAGAACAATATTGATAGTTTCATCTCAATTCCCAAAATTTTGTTCAGCTTCTTTGTTAGTTCTGCTACAAACTGTGGTCTCTTATCCAAAACCATGCTTTCTAGCAATTCATGTAACTTCCATATGCTATTTCTAAATAATATATTATCTTGGACAATCTATCACATACTACCAAAATCATGTCTTTCCCTGCTACTAATGGTAACTTAGTGATAAAGTCCACTATTAGGTGTATCCATAGCTTTTCTAGTACCTCACTCAACTTTAACTTCTCTGCTAGTACCTCTGTCTTATTCTTCATTCTTTAACACAAATCACAACCATCTATATATTTTCCTATATCTTTTGTTACTCCTGGTCACCAGTATTTTCATGTTACCAACTCTGTTGTCTTCTATCTCTCTTCATGTCCTGTTACTGGCACATCATAATATAACCAGATTATCTCTACCCTCAACTCCTTATTCTTTGATACATATACTTTTCCTTCATTCAATACTAATTCCCTCTCTATCTGCTATTTGTCTTCTTACAATACTTTAACTAATATATCTATCTCAGGTTCTTTTATTACTACTTCTGCTAAACTACAAATCCATTGTTCTTTAATTAATGTCTAGTTTTTATTGTTTTTTTCTACTCTTACTTTCCAATCTAGTCATCTACTCAGTTTATCTGCCTTTTCCATCTTTATCCCTGGTATATAATTTGAGGTAAAATTGAATCTTGACAAATAGAGTGCTCAATGGGCTTGTCTTATGTTCAATTTTTATACCTTCATGAAATATTCTAAATTCTTATAATCTGTTTAGATCTAAAACTTAAACTTAGTACTCTCTAACAGATGTCTTCAATTTTCTAACTCTCTTATCACTGTTAACATCTCCTTGTCATAAATCTCATAGTTTCTTTCTGTCTCATTTATAAATTTTGAGAGGAAAGCTACAGGCCTTTGTTATCTATCTTTATACTTCATAGATAAAACCCCTTCTTTTGCATAGTATAATGTATCAACTTCTATTCTTGTTTTTTTAATTTAAGTCTAGTGCTGCTAATACTAGTTCTTTTGTAAATCTCTTCTTCAACTTCCTGAATACTACTTCTTGCTTTTCTGTCTAATCCCACTTCTGATTCTTTCTTACCAAATCATATAATAGTCTGGCTATCACTGCAAAATTCTTAATAAACCACTAATAATAATTGGATAGTTCTAAGAACTTCTGTATATATTTAATTCCTTTTGGAGTTGGCCATTCCAATATTCCCTTCATCTTTTCTTCTTCTATCTTAATTCCCTTTGATCTTATCACTATTCTCAAAAGTCCTACTTTTCTAATCTTCTACTTGTATCTTTCTGGTTTTACATACAAGTTATTCTCTGCCAACTGCTTTACTACTTCCTCTACTACCTCATTGTATCCTTCCTCTTCTTTTGTTCCCACTATAATGTCATCTATGAAATTTACTACTTCTCCAGTATTAATTAAGTCCCAAAGAATCTCATTTATTATTGTTTGAAATGTTACTAGATAATTTGTAAGTGTAAAGAATATTACAGTTAGTTCAAACAACCCTTCTAGTATTGTGAATGCTGTCTTCTATCCAACAATGCTTCTATTATTACTCCTTTCTAAGTATCAATTCTGTCTAGCCTAATTTTCACTGTCACTTCTCTTAGTATGTCCCCATTGTTTAATTTACAACAGGATGTATCTCCTATCACTCTAGAGAGCATTACAAACCTATTATAGTTAGAACTTAATTAAGGACTATTAGATTCTCCTCCCTATTTAAATTACTAGTATTTCTATTGTTTTTATAATTCACCCTCCTTTCCTATCCTATTCTTCTCTGATTTCTCTGCTTTCTACAATATGTTGTGATATGTTCAAAACCCTCACAGTTATAATAGTTTCTTTCTCTATTTATGTCCATAATGTATGAATCATACCAAGGCACAAATCTTATCTCTGCTATTATCATAAATTTATCATGACTGTATTCATTCTCTCCACTCCCTTCATTAGAGCAGGCCCTGCTAGTACCTGCTGTTGAGGAATCTCCTACCTTCTCCTTCTCTACCAAATTATTTCTTTAAATCTACCAAAACTTCCCTACTATTACATATTCCAGTGTTTCTGCCTCTAAATCTTCTAAAATGTTTCCTTCCAAATATTAGACAACCCTTCTTACACATATGATAACATCCATTGAATCTGCTCCTTTATTGTTGCCTTTCTTACCCTTATTCTAATATATAGTATATATGCTGTCAGAAAACCTGAAACCTTGCTTACTGTTCTATCAAATTTTTGTAGCTTTGTCACTTCTATGTTTGACCCAGTGTTGGGTCAGGAGATCTCTACTACTACTGCTTCTCCCACTGCTACTACTACCAACAACACTTGAAGTTATACTTATATTACTGCAAGCTACTTCTATTGTTGCTAGATTATTTTTTCATAATGATTTGAGTCATATTGACTCATGTTAGTATAAAAAGGTAGAAAGTTAATAGATAATAATAGTGGTGGTGGTGTGGGAGATAAGAATGTATAAAGAGGTAAGATAGAGCCAGTGTTAGTTTCCCTTTCTAACTTGTAATCTGAACTGGAATTTATCTTGGTAGATATTAGTAGGCCCTCTTTCTGTTCTACCTCACACTGTCTACTAACTATTTATACTACCAACTACTGTCTTAAGGAAAATGTAAATAATTTTGTCCTAAAAAGAACATTCTACTCTAGATAGTACTTAAAGAGCTACTACTATTCTCCTATATAAACAGGTTACAAAGGGATACTGCAGCATGAATCTTTTACTACAAAAGAACTATCTAACATGTTTACAAAAGATAATATGTTTACTAAGTACTAGTGGACTTTGGTATAAAATAGATAACTAAGCTTTCCTTGTTATAACTTAGATTCAAAGAATTAGAGTGAAAGATAAACCTTATATTGTGTTAACACAAGAGAACTCAATAGAGTTCCAAGTACAGAATGTCTATTTTATATATACTTGGCTGATGGTTTATGCTATACAAAACCTAGCCTATCTTAAAGAATATATAGTATAATATCATTGTTCTAGAATCTTCTATGATGTTTTATATAACATATGATATGTGATAGATGTGTGACATTATATCATGCTTATCCTATTCTTAATCTCTAAGGATAAGGAAATAAATATAAAATAAATATAAAAATGATAAAAGAAATAAAAATATTAAAGTCTATTATCTTCAACTTTGATATATAGTACTCTTAGTTAGATAGTTAGACAGAGCAGATAAACTAAGAACTAGATTAGTACTTTTGGATTTTTATCAATAAATACTAAAGTAACTAATATGATCTTCTTCTATTAGTAGAGTTTTAGTATAATAACTATGCATACTCCTTGATATAACAACTACTATTCCTTCTCAATACTAGATATCTTTTACAAATAAGATTTGTGTTATAGTAACCAATACCAGTAATAGTAAAGATATACAGACTTATATAGAATTAGTATATCTTTATTACTCTTATATTAGAATTTACAAGAGGAACTCAATAAAGAACCTCCTATTACAACATACACCATTTATACTAATATATGTGTCAGATTTAAAGACAGTGAACTTTATATATCTTTATTTCTTTTCTTATTTCTATTTTCTTTTCTATTTATTTTCTTATTTTTTAAACTTAGAATAGGAGGTTAGCATAATATCACAAACTGTCACACATCTGTCATATAGAACATTGTAGAGGATTTCAGAGCAATGATATCATACCACATATTTTTAGGGTAGGCTAGGTTTAGTATAATATAGACTATTAACCAAGTATATATATATAAGATAAACATACTATAACTGGAACTCTATCAAGTTCTCTTGTGTTAATCTAATATAATGTTCATCTTTCACTCTAACCCTTTAAGCTTAAGTTATAATAATATGCTGGTTTATATCCTACAATATATGACCTTTATGAGTTTACCATATCTTAACTACAAGGCAAACATGCTATAACTATGTTCTCTGATATTATCATACTAGAACCTTCTACTTATTTCTAGATCTATGATGTTACTTTATATAATATATTCATGTGTTATAGATGATTTTCCATTGCTAAATAAAATAAAACTAAAAAGAACTAAAATTAAAAGAAAAGAAATAAAATTCATAAGAAAATAAAACTATATTAAAATATTAGAGTTCAGTGGTATTTGTCATATGCTAAGTTCACCTGTTTAGAAAACATATTCCCATAGTAATACTTTTTGTCAACATCTAATCTAAAAGCCCACCTTCCTTGCAATACACCTACATGGTAGTAATGTAATAATCTGGAGATTTTATCTTCCATAATGGAGATACTCCTATCCAACTCAGTCTTCCATAGCAGAGTTATACTTCTATCAGTGTCTTAACACTAAAACCTCTACTTAGGACAATAGGGACTATACCACTGAAACCTTAAACATCTTCTATAGTATGCACCTGTATATAAGACTAGTAGTTACACTGTAATTCTCTAGTCTGATAATTAATGAAGATAACTTCTATTGAACTCAATCCCTAGTGTTCAATGGTGACACACAAATTAGTACTCATCTTATTTCAAACTCCTTTCTTTTATTAGAAATTGTGACCACAAAAAAGACAAACAACACAGCACATAAGCTGAAACTAAGATTGTTTCACAAGTCTGCACATCTCTGAGTTTATCTTACAAACTTCTACCCCTGGTATGAACTGCACTTAACAGTATTATAACTTAAAACTTAGAATTAAGTCAGAAGAATTGGATTAACAAAAAAAAATTCAAAGGAGTTCCAAGTATAAAGTGTCTATCTTATATACACTTGGTTAATAGTCTATATTATACTAAACCTAGCTTACTTTAAAGGACATATATACTACATACTATTGACATATAGTATAATATCATTGTTTTAGAACTTTTTATATTTTTCTGTAATATGTAATTGTGTGACTGTGACATGTGACAGATTTGTGACCCCATATCATAAATAATGTCATGCTAATCCCAACTCTAAGTTTCAAATAACAGTTTAAACCTTATTAAAAGAGTCTAAGCTAGAAAGTATCTTGAAATTCACAAAGTAGATAAAGTCTGCTATCTACAAATCTCAAGATACTATGACAAAATATAACTAGTACTATAACCCTGTTCTAGTGTTCAATCCTAGTAGCAGAGTATTTCTAGACTCTTTGGATATTTATACCACATGCCTCTCTGCAAAGTTCTTACATTACTGTCTTAAACCTTATATGGTAGAAAACTGAGTAGAACCCATGTTGTATTGTCTAAAGCTTTCTCTTTATACCCTAAAAATTATATCTAGTATTTCATGTAGTTAATCTTACTTCTGCTTCTAAAGATCTAGTCTCTAGAAGATATTCAAGCCCTCCTCTAAATTATATCATCATTGATAGAAAAGAAGAATGGGAGGTTGAGAAGATCTTAGGAAGCTGCTGGTATTACAAGGGATACTAATATCTAATTAAGTAACAGATATTTGGTCTAGAAGCAAACTTTTAGGAAAAAACTACAAATATGTTTGTGCTAGATTGTTATAACTTAAGTTCTTGAGTAAAGGACTCTTGTATTATGTAACATAAGAAAACTTAATAGAGTTTCAAGTACAAACTAATCTATCTTATATACTACAGACTGTAGTCTGTACACATACTATAACTAATCTACTGTTATGACTGAAGACTCAGAGCTAAGTCAATAAAGAAACTTTGTATCAGATTGGCATAAGAGAACTCAATAGAGCTCCTAAGTACAAATTATCTACCTTATATATACCAGGCTATTAGTCTATACTATACTAAATCTAGCCTATCTTAAAAAGTATATATATTACATACTATTGATATATAGTATGACATTATTGTTCTGAAACCTTCCATATTCTTCTGTTGCTATATCAGAAAAGGTTCTTTCATGAAAATATATAATCTCCTAAAGTTTTGAGCATATAAAACCTCTTGAAAGACATTAGCAAGAAGATATTACACTCCTAGATAATGCTTCAGATTCTCTCAAGCAGCAGCAGTCAAGAAACAGTATGGTAGCCATTAATCAAACTAGATCTTGAGTAGAAGAGATCTTCAGAGACAAGAAATACCACTCACAAATGACTAGCTATAAATTGCAAGTGTTTACAAGAGAGTTTTACTAAGTTACACATGTTCAGCTAGTTGAATAAGATATATATCTATCAGATCAGAAGTCAACAGAGTCTAAAATGAAGGAATAGGAAAAAGCAGTTATGGAAACAGAAACAGAGAGCATGGAATGAGCTTGCAAGCAAAGATCAATTATCAGATTGATATTAGGTTATAGATGAAGAAATTGCTATATGTGTTACAACCTTAGGCAAAGACTTGAGTAAAGAAGTAGAAATGAGTCAATTGGTAAAGCATAAGGATACAAGACCATATCTACAACTATATATACCTATTGACAATGAGAATATCATGTGGCAAACATATATAAGTAATGTTATCAAACATGAGAAGAAGATAAGAAAACAATATCTACTATATAAGGCACTAACTAAGACAACTATGGTATAGCTGATCATTGCATCACAGAAGAAACAACTCTTGACCCTATAGTCCATACTGTAGTAATGTGTTAGATATAAGGGATTGATGGTAACAATGTGCTTGTGAAATCTTAGCAAGCTTCATTCTTTAGTTTCATTCCTTATATTTTTAGACTAATATATAAGCCATAAGTAGAGGGGAGTAAGAGAGAGAACTTTTATCTAAATACTCCTACTCAAGAACAGTTTTAACTTCTATTTTGTTGAGTGAGTAATGTTAGTACCTGCCATCACTTTTGGATGAATTTTAGAGAGTTCTAGCAGTCTGAAAAAGGCTGGTAAGATAGGTATCAGTTGTAAGATTTGACTTAAGAGGTGCCTTCAAGGTACATCATCTGGAATAGATAATGTTGTTGGAGGCTCTTAAGAAGCTTTGTAATCTATTTACCAGATTTTCCAAAGGAGCTTGTTACACAGTGTAAGATTCACTGTTTAGAAGTATATTAGCTAAGAAATGTATTTGTGAACAGATGATACTTGTATATTCCTTTTAATATCCTTTCTTACTTCATTCTTTTACATTCATAAGAGCTTGTTATGAACTTAGATCCTTTGAGTTGGATAAAAGTACAACTCTTGTATTAGAGTAACACAAGAGAACTTGATAGAGTGCTCTTTTACAAAATAGTCTACTTTATATACTCCTACAGATGGTCTGTGCTAAGTACTGTGCACCCTACCCTAAATGACCATATGTAAAGCATAAGGTCAGCATGTGGTGTTCATGTTGTATAACATCACTTTGTTCTAGAACCTTCTATTTCTTTCTCTTAAGTTCTGTGATCAATATTGGGATCATACCATCAGATGTGACAGATGTGACAGCATGACCAATCACTTCTAACCCTAACCCTAGAGTTCTAAAAATGAAAAACAATGGGAAATAAATCAAAATAAAATAAAAATGAAAAAAAAAATAAAAAGAAACTAAGTCTACTTTCTGCAATCTTGATAGAGCTCTCTTAAGAGTTTTATATGTTCTAATCAGTTTCTATATATCTTTTATTGATTTCTGATGCTCATAATATCTCCTTTAAATTCTTTAGTATACAATTAAGGGCTAGTGTTGCATGGTTCTTGCTGTACCCAAGTATAATGTTATAATCTTAAGCTTGGCTCAGATTGCAACTTAGGCAAGATCTAAGTAGAGAATGGAAGAATAATTAATTGGTAAAGTATAAGAATACAATATATTAAAAAGCAGACATAATATGAGGAAAACATAAAAAGGCCTCTACTACTACATGAGGTACTGACTGATTATATAATAAGGAAAAGATAAGATGTAGTATAAATGAGTCAGAGTTATGAAACAACCCCAATATATGCTGTTTATACAATAACCATCTGTAGAGCATGAGGTATCAATTATAACATATAACCTCTTTTTTGCTTGACCACTGTCAGTATATAAACTAATGGTCTGAAGTATATAAGATAGACTATCTTATACTAGAAACTTTATTGAGTTCTCTTATATTACTCAATATAAGAGTATGTCTTTCATCTTAACTTAAGGCTTTAAATTATAACAGTAGTCTCCTAACAATATCTACTTTGACAAATATTTTGAGCAGAACAGATGTTAAATAAACATTATCTGTAATGAAAGTCAAATAGATTAGATATGTCTAAATAAATATATAATAGAGAGAAGAAAATGATTAATTAGTAAAGTGTAGAAATAAATAACTGCATCTACAACTATATATACTATTAACCATAAAGAAAGAAAAAGACATTCTTAAGAAGAAAATAAGAAAAGCACAAGAAAAACATGAAGAAGCCTCTATTACTATATAAGATACTGACTAATAATATATATGGCAAGTTATTACATACTATCCAAGTGTATCTGATACATCCAACTCTATCATGAATAATGATTACCTAAGTTCCACTCCACATTTGTAAAAGTGGATATTATTCTTCTTATCTACATACTACTTCCAGTACAGATTGACTTAGTTTTGTTCCATTGTCAGGAGTATAGTATAAAGTATATATATAGTACTAGCCAGATGTCAAAGCTAAGCTTGACATAGTGCACTTTTAGCATAACTGGTTCAGTAGCTGGTCTATTTCTAACATTCATGTCAAATTACTCTATTACTGATTACATAGCTTCTTATAATCTCCATGGAACTCCAGACTTGATTTCTGAGAACTTTAGTATACCTAGAGTAGTTATCTATCTTCTCTAATCCTCAGATAAACTTAGTACTAGTATTTAAGTTGGTTTATTTTCTGTTACAACTATCTTTCAAAATATAACTGTTATAACATGTAGAAGTGTAACTCATTTACTGAAGCCAAGATTACTCTGAATTCATATCTATAGGTGTTGAATAATATTCCTATGCTCTTTTAATATCTTTTGAAATTTTTCTATAAATAGTTTCTTCTTTTAGACATATTCATTATCTGATACAAATACAAGACATAGTAAATATAATCAAAGATAAAACAAACTCTAATATATGTTCAAGTTATAGAAAATATGAGGTATTATTGTTTGTAATTAAGACTTAGGATATAGTAAACTACCTTATATTAGGAACTCTTTTAAGTTCTTTTATGTTACTTAATATATAAGTATACTTTTACTTTAATATCTAAGTGTAATTCATCACAAGTATGTGTTATAACCTTAAACCTTTAGGATGAGGTAAAAGATCAAACTCTTGTATTAGAGTAAATCCAAGAGAACTCGATAGAGAGCTCTTTACAAAGTAGTCTATCTTATATACCTATTCAAATGGTCTATACTAACTACTATGCACCCTACCCTAAATGACCATGTATAAGGCATGAGGTCAACATATGGTATACATGTTGTATAATGTTACTTCTTCCAGAACCTTTTACTTTCTTCTTTAGTCCCATGATCAATGTTGTGACTACATCATCTGATATGACTAATATGATCAATTACTCTAACTCTAACCCTAGAGTACTAAAAATAGAAAAATAAAAATGAGAAAGAAAATAAAATAAATTGAAGTCTATTGTTTTTGTTTCTTATAGTATGAAGATTTGGTTATTTAAATTCTACTCAGAAAATTAACTAGCTATTCATTTGTTTGTTGACTTTGCTAGTATCTTATATTAGAGTTATAAACAATAGACTTAGTTTTATTTTATTTTCTTTCTCTTTTATTTTTATTTTTCTATTTTTTATTATTTTATTTTTAGTTTTCAATTTTACTTTGGACTTAAATAACAGAGTGTGATGTGATGTCACATATCATAGTCACATGATATAGACAAGATTATAAAAGATCCTGACATAGATTATATTATATAATATAGCTATAATATATTAGTCTTATAGAAAGCACACTTGTCATATTCTATATTCTGGCCTTATCTATCCCTACCCATGGATAACCATCAAATCTCATCTATGCTCCCAAATCTCTTTTAGTATAGATTAGAACTGTCTATTTTACTTCAGATATTCTTGCTAGTCCAAAATAACTTCATAAATATCCTTTTCTTGATATCTAAGAATCACAAGTAATCAGAGTAACTTACTTAGCAGTTACATTCCAGATAGCTACCTTAGATATACTAACTAGTATATGATCTAGTAGCTTATACTGTAGTAGTCACTCTAAAAATTGACTAAAACTAGTACTCTCCTTCTAGTATTAGCAATGACACATCTTACTATCCTCTGATAGTCTTTCACTTTATAAGTCCTCAGTTTCCAATCCAAAATATATAACCAGTGCAACTTGTAGAAGTGTAGCATATAAGTTAAAGCCAAAGGTTGTTCCACTTTAACTTTCACATTCTCAGATAATGCAAATTACTTAGTTCTGGACATTTGAGATGCTCTTTCTAGATCTCAGATAACAAGATGTGAACTATGTCTAACAATATTGTTAAAACCTTGTATTGGATTTTAATATAAGAGAACTTGATAGAGTTCCAGTTACAGAGTATCTATCTTATATACACTTGGCTAATGGTCTATACTATACTAAATCTAGCCTACTCTAAAGAACATGTGTACTACATACTATTAATATATAGTATTATTTTGGTCAAAAGAAAAAACTTGTATTATTTAGCAAAAAAGAACTCAGTAAGGTTCTTAGTATAGATATGTCTACTTTATATACCTCTCATGTATAGTCTGTACATATATATATCTAGCCTACCCTAAATATTATAAGTCTATGTAAATAAAGTTATTATAGTCTTTATAATGTATATCATCACTCTTCCATATTACATGACACTATAACTATGACTGTGACTAGTATTACTTGTTAATAATAGTTGTCACACTCTATCATATTGTACTGTTCCTTTTAAGTTCAAAGTAAGAGAAAGAAAAAAAAAGAAAAGAGATAGGAAAATTCAAGTAAAAAAATAGAAAAGTCTTTTAAATAAGAAACTAGAACTGAAACAGAACAAGTCTACTGTTTTTGATTCTAATAGGTATAATATCATCATTCTAAAACCTTCTATACTCTTTTATGACATGTAATTATGTGATTGTGACTTGTGACTGTGTTATGTGTCATGTGACAGTCATGTGTAATATTATATTAACTTCAACCCTAAGTTCAAAATATGAAAATAAAATGAAAATAAAATAAATAGAGTCCACCATCTTTAATTCTGACATATACCTGAGATGAGCCTATATTCTAGTGGATCATCTTTGTAGACTACTAACTATATATACTAGTTTATATTTCTAATAGGTACAAATAAAACCTCAGTTGTTCATACTATCTTTATAAGACTGAGTTTGTACATTCAATAGGTTATGGGCCCTAGCTTATAAAATTAATTTACATTATTCTGAATCTAATATTATTATTTCTTCTGGCATTGACTTAACCTCACTCTAACATCAATATTTACATAACTATACTATGTCATATCAACATTGACATTAGAAGGCTTAACTCACAATATCAAGCATCTCAAATAGGCCAACAATATTCTCTGAAAATGACAAATTTGATGGTACAAACTAGATTTTCTTTAAAACAATAGTAATTATTACAGCAAAAGTTCAAGGAGCAATGAGATACTTAGATAGTAATATTATAGACCTATTAACTATAGTTAAATTATCTTTTAGGTCTGAGATGACTACTTCTACTAGCATACCACCTCTTTAGACTGATATCCCTTCGGACTTAAATTACCCTTCTACTGGAGAGTAGAAGGTGAGAAATACTTAGGCAAAAGGCTTACTACTCTACAATATCCAAAATTTTGTTGGATCTGGTGCAAATATAGCTGGAACAGTTGGTGAGTTATGGAAATCATTAACTAATCTATATGACAAAACCTCAGAGTTAGCTCTCTTACATGCTAAGAAACAACTCAGAAACCTATGCTTTTGAAATGGTGTCAACTTTCTAAATTACTTTACTTTTCTCTATCACAAAATGAACTACTCACTTATTTGTGATATCTGAATCTTGGGTGCACTCTCAGAGGTTTAGGAGTGATTCAGAAGTTTAATAATAATGACAATGATGATTAAGATCAATACAGATAATAAAGAATAAAGATTGATGTAAATTGATGTTATTAAGTCTGAGGTCTTATCTTCAGACATAGAAGTATATATACAAAAGAGTGATATTCTGTATGCAAGCTGTTTCCATCACATGATCAAAACTCATACCTGATGGGAGCTGTTATCTGTCATAGCAGCTGTCAGGCTAATTTTAAAAGGTAACTAATTATATCACTATATTGATATACTTGTATCTCTATGAATACTTATTGCTATGTAATATACCATATATCATTGTAAACAGTTTGATAAGCACTTTCCAATGCAAGTTTGATTGTGCAAATCTGTCTAGTCATTTATGAGATATTAGCAAACAAAGATTTTACAGTTACTGATGACCTGATATCTCAGTTGTTTGTTGTTACTTTTGTACATCCCACATATATGCAGATAGCCTTCATTTAGGGCTTTATAGCACAACTTAGTTTGTGAAAATCAGTCTACTAGTTGTGGAGATACAAGCTGAATGAAGTTTGTGACATTTTCTATATCTTATAACAGAACATAAATACTTTTGGTAGAAATGTGAAAGATACTTCCTTTTGCTCTATTATCCTTAGTTTATTACCAGCCTTATAGGACCCAATTGTGGCCATGCTATATACTACTACTTTCTCTGTTGATACAATAGTACAAATAAATATAAATACATACTAGTCTTGAATTAGTAACTGTGATAGACAAGGTAATCTAGGGAACTTACCAACTGCTCTCCAGACAAGTAGTCCATATCAAATTATATGCACAAACTCCAACTGTCAATGACCAGGGCACTCAATTGAGGACTACTACTGGTTGGAAAGGGGAAAGCAAGATTAATTCCTATCAAACTTTGGGTATCAGTGACAGTACTATCAACAATAGTCCCAGAATTCTCAAAACTAGCATAATTAACTCTCTTAGAACCAGCAGTCTAAATCATTTAAAGCTATCATAAGTGGGAAGTCAGTTAATCAGAAGGCAAAGAGTAAGCAAGGGAGAGATGTTGTTATACTGATAGCATCTGTATAGAGAGACTGAGACTATAGAGAAGATATCAGTACTGTTATTGATTCAGAGACAACAGACTACTGCTTTGTGAGATAGAATGAGTTTGTGGATTACACAGTTTTTTACAGAACCAATTCTTAGTAAGACTATAGGGAAGAAAATAAACTTTGGGATAGCTGGATATGAAATAGCTAGAATATAGACAAATGGGAAGTGGATCTTATCTTACAGAATGTTTTACATATCCCAGGACTTCATTAAAACTTGATTTCAATTCTAAGAATTTATTCTCAAGAACTTGATGTTGTTTTTGGGCTTAATATGGTGACTGCCCAGTTTTCTAAGGGGGATATGGCTATCAAAAGAGTCTAGAGAAATAAGCTTTATCTTGTCAATGTCTTCAAGACACTACAGATTTTCCTGGCAAATTTCTTATGGAAGCCTGCCCAGATATATGTTTAGTATTGCCATTTTGGCCATATAGAAGTTGATGCAATTAGAAACATTGTGAAGAAGAGGTTGGTTGATGAACTTAACATTGTTGGAGCTCATACTGTGGAGAGTATCTATGAGAATTGCATCTTTGGGAAGATATACAATCTTTTGTACAATGAGGAGATTATTTATAAGATTAAGGTTCTAGAATATATTCATGTTGACCTCTGGAATCTATCACCAGTCATATCAGCTGGTGGATCATGCTATTTTATACTCTGGATGGATAGAGCTTTATCATTCTAGGTAGTAGAGTTCCTAGCAGAGAAGACAGCAGAGAACATGTTTAAAGTCTTAAAGGCATTTATTATAGAGAGTGAGAGATAGATAGGGTAGAAGTTGATACAGGTTAGATTAAATTATGAATGAGAATGGAATAATTATCTATGGGAGAATCTTTGCTGAGAGAGAAGATTTATCATTGAGTTCACAACAGTGTATGCATATGAATAGAATGAAGTAGCTAAAAGGAGTATGAGAACTATTTTGGATATAGTATAGACAATGCTTGTTGAATCTGGCCTACCAACAAAGTTTTGGCCTAAAGTAGTATAAACTATAGTTTACTTGTGGAATATCATACTTTCAAGATGTCATCCAGACATGGTCTCAGCAGCAATGTGGTTTGGTAGACATCAAGTTATATCACACTTTTGCTCTTTTAGATCTACTGCCTATATAAAAATACCAGCTAAGCTTAGAACATTCAAATTGGAACCAAAGGTGACAAAACTCACTTTAGTTGAGTACTTTGGGTATAGAAGCTACAAGCTTCCGAACTGTGCCACAAGATCAGTCTATAATATCAGAAATGGGATTTTCAAGAAAGGTACTATGAATTTTACAATAAGTGCTATATATGTGGAATGGAATGATGATAATGACCCAATACTAGTATATGTGATGACTAAGAGGTTGGCAGAAGTGCAAGTAACTAGACAGTGTAATAATAAAGATAGGAGACAAACTAGCTAGATAGTAGTGGTAAGTACCAATAGAATGGACAAGGTTAATGATCAAAGCAGTGGTATGATGATGGTATCAGAGGATGAAATTGAAGGTTTAGTGGTGGATGAGGCTAAGATAGAAGTAGTTGGAAATGTGAGTGCTGAAGTGGTAGAGGACAGATTGCCAGTGATGACTAGGAGAACAAGGTATGAGCCAAAGCCATCTAGAAGACTTGTTGAATCAAGAGAATATTTAGCATGGAAGATAGAGGCTTAGACCTCTGGTGCTTTTATAACTATAGTTGGTAGTATATGTATACTCTAAACATACCATCAGGTAATGCTGGAGTCAGAGATATGGTTTGGTTCAATGATAAAGGAGATTGAGATAATAAGGACAAAAGGAGTATACAAGTTATAGGCTCAAAGTAGGTTTTTGCTCTGAAATTTGATGAGGTGGAACTATTGCATAAAAGAAAGACTTGGATTGTTATATAAGGGTTTACCTAAGTACAAGAAGTCAACTTCAAGAATATATATACTGCTACTACCTAACTTGAGTCTTTTTGGCTTCTGCTAGTAATTGTTGCTTCTAAGGGACTTTACTTGTGGCAGTTGGACTTTGTAGCTGCTTATTTGAACAGTAACATTGATTTTAATGTGTATATAAAGCAGCTAAATGGTTTCACAGAGAGAGAAGGAATAGAGAAGGTTTGGAAGCTCTGTAAAACTCTCTATAACATAATACAGAGAGAACATAACTGGTTTAAAATGCTGAGTCAAACCTACAAAGAACTAGAGTACCATCAATCTCAAGCAAAGTTCATAATTCAAACATGATATACTATAGATAGAAAATTTATAATAGCATATATATTTACAAATGATATCATGAGTGGCTCATTAGAGGAAGATAAAACAACTAGAGCAAAGAAAGAACTGGGAGGAGTATTTTGAAGTAAAGGTTATACTAGAAGTGGATTATATGCTGGGCATAAGAGTAGAAACAGTAGTAGAGAGGATATAGATTTTCCAGAAAGCATATATAGAGAGAATGCTGGAGAAGTTCAGTATAATGTCTTACAAGCCCAGATCAACCTCACTACCAGTCAGGATATTTCTATTAATAAATAATTCACTGACTAGTGAGGAGAAGATTGCAGAAATGAAGAAAGTCTCTTATTAAGAGACCTTATAGTCACTAATGTGGTTATAGGTAGATACCCAACCCAACCTATCCTTTGCAATTAACTTGTTATCACAGTTTACATCAAATCCTAGCTGGATATATTGGGAAGTAATGAAGCACATATTAGTATATATGAAAGGAACTCTGGGCTATAGTATCACATATTATCAAAGAGCAAGCCTTTAACTAGTAGATTTTATTGATTCAGATTTTGTAAATAATAAAGATACTTGGAGATCTACTGAGAAATATACCTTCTATGCTAGAGGAGACCCTGTATCATGGGCTATGAAAAGACAAGAAACAGTTGTGATATTGACTACTGAAGTAGAATATATAGCTGTCTTAAGAGTAGTACAACAGATTATATGGCTATTGTCTTTCTTTGATGAAGTATCTCTACCACAAAAATGCCTAGTCACCATCTTTATAGACAACAATGGGTCAATTAACATGACAAAAACATACCAGGGGCATAAGAGAACAAAGTACATTGATGTTTACTATTATTTCATTAAGGAGAAAGCAGAGACAGGGGAGTTCAAGCCAGTATATATACCAAGTGAGAATAATGTGGCTGATCTTCTCATGAAAGCTCTCTTACATGATGCTACATAGTCCTTTACTTTGGACTTAAGTCTGTAGAGAGAAAAAGATAACTAAAAAGCAAAATAGATTTCTAGTGGTTACTATACCTGGGGGAGTATTGGAGAGGTGTAACTACTGGTAGGGCATTGCTAGCAAGTTTTGTTTTTATTTTTATCTTCTCATCTATCATTTTCTTTTTTATATTTTTCTCTTCTAGGTCTATACCCACATAATATGTTTGCATTGTATTTGCTGGCTGAATTTCATGACATGCCAATATCTGGTATAATAATGAACTATATAGTATTAAATGCTACATATAAGAAGATCCTTATAATCAGTGGCTACATCTTAGTTGTTCATACTATCTTCATGAGACTGAGGTGGGCCTATATTCTAGTGAATCATCTTTGTAGACTACTGACTATATATACTAGTTTATATGTCTAATAGAGACAATAGTAAACTTAGGAGTTTAGTACTACTATCAGGTACAGTTTATACTTAGAGCAAAAGTCCATGAAGTTTGGACAGAGTTTGAATCAAGTGTGGAAACTTATCTGAAAAATATGAGATTATGAACTTTGTAAATAATCTTGGCTTCAGCTTATATACTGCACTGTTTACTTGTTGCTTGGTCTTAATTTCAAAAAGTAAGAACAGAGTCCAAGGTAGTAAGTACTGATAGAGAACAAAGTATGTTGCTGTTAATACTGGAGTTTTAGTATCAGGAATGATCAATTATCAGACTGAAGATTACAGAGTATCTATT
>JAJOHK020000533.1:0-23877 GCA_022457215.2 Leucocoprinus gongylophorus | reverse complement strand
TTTTGGGGATCACCCTTGCCCCACGAGATAGAAAGGACGGAAGAGATATTGCCCTTCATAGCAGGTGTGATATAAGGGCCTACGTTGATACGCTGTTGGACGTGTATCAGCCCGTGAATTTACAGGGAGAGTGAACAAACCTTTCGCAGCTTAGCAGCACAACTCTGGGAGAGGAAATCCTCCACCTCTTCTCGGAGATACTCTCTCACCCACTTCGATCCCAGAGGTACAAAATGCTGCTCGATTACGTCCTGGGTAACACGACTTCGCTCAATATTCCACGCTCTTGCAGCTTCACTGAAGCTGTCAGAGCTGAATGCAGTGTTTAGTTTCTGCTCAAGATCTGATTTTGATTCATGAGGAAGAAAAATCATAACTGTCACGAGATGTTCTGCTTCTGCCGCTAGAATATGCAGGAACTGTGCACTCTCAAGCATTTCACGGATGGGTTTACGAAGCAGATATTTGAAATTCTGACCAAGAATAAGCGGAATCAAAGCGAATCGAAGGTTAACATACGTTGTAGGGATGATTTTGATCGATCTTGATGACACCTCGTTCTGTAGGTTCCACAGTGACTTGCGCCTCATCCTTGAAAAGTTTGCGGACGTAATTTCTAAGCAGTGGATCTTTACCCAATTCCGTTGACAGTATCAATCGAGCACGACCAAGCAGCTCCTCCGGTGTCTGAGCTTTCATCGGATCGGGGTCCGCGAATTGTTCGGCGTATGAAGAGGGGTTCAATTCTTGATCTTGGACAAAGTACACACGTTCTGGAGCTATGAAATTCGCGACTATTTGACGTGGTTCCATCCCGAATCCCTAGTCGAAATGAGGCAAAGGTAGAAAGAGAGATGTTAAGACTCACTTCAGCTAATTTTGATACCAAACCCTTCTTCGCGATCTCATACGCGGAGATACGGCTTGGCATTTTCGGCTTTCTGATACCAATCTCCTCATCATCCTGCAAACGAGTCTCTGCAACATCATTCTTCTTCTCCTTATACTTCAACAGAAGCCATTCCGTTGCATCTGCCACGAGCTCAACTCCGTCTACTTTGGGCAGAATCTCACTCTCGTAATATTCATCTTGAATTTGCAAACGCTCGTAAAGCATCCCCAAGGAACGTTTACGTTCAAGGAGAGACCGATACTTCTGTCCCAAAGTATAGATACGCCACAGCTCATTAAGGGAAAGAAGTTCTTTGCGGGTGCTGATATCGGTTATGTCAAAGTGGCAAAGGTAGTCCCGCTTGTGAGCCCAAATTTGAGGTACCTCGAACTCCTCCACAAATAAGTAGCGCAATGCGAATGTGACAGCCATGACGAGAGCACCCTTCAAATGCTGGAACTGACCATCGGCCCCAAAAAATTCTCGAGTTTTACGGAGAGATATTCGTTGGGTGACCCACATGGCTGCACCATCCAAGTCGGCCTCAGTCATGGCAGTATGAGTTGAAAGGGTAGTATTGAGTGAAAGGGAAGAAGTGGCGAGTTGCATACGTTCGGGAATATCCTGTACACGAACAAGATCATCATCATCCGTCAACATGCGTTTACGGATTTCTGACGGTTCAAATACCTAGGAAGGAAATGCTCAGCAAGTGCAAAGGTAAGAGGACGTCGCATACATCTTGGTATTTCGTGTCTTGTTTGTACCGTTCTTCTTCTTGGTCATGTTCGTCGTCCCCAGCCAATGCCCAATCATAGTCATGACCATCCCCAAAAACGTCGTGAATTTCGTCCCAGGCACTGATAAAACTGGTGAGACGAGGCTGAGAGAAACATCAAGTTCAACATACTTGGCATCGATGCCTGCAAGCTCTGTTCGACTGCCAGACGCACGCTTCCGCCGTTGTAGCTCCTGTTGTTCTCGTCTACGCTCCGCACGAGATGCCTCATCCATGGTACCACTCTCTTCATCATACTCAATAAAGTCATCTAAATCCATATCCCCATACTCTTCGTCGTCGTCCCTCCCTCGTTCATCATCCCATATCTTCTGGATATCCTGTACTTGTGGGAGGGTGCCGTCGTTGTCTATTTCCTCATCCGACGATTCGACGACAGCTCGCCGTCGAGAAGATGTAGTGGGAGGTGAGTCAGAGACACGTCCACGTCTCAACCGTGTGAGACGGTTTTTTTTGAATGATCCTCCTGTATTTTCGGCCAACAATTCCAAGTCATCCTCTTCCAATTCCTCTTCCTCCTCTTCGCCTGCTGTATTTTCAGCCGAGAGAATTTAAGCACAAAGGGAAACTCACGTCTGCGGTGGTGCTTCTTGCGTTTCTTTCGCCGTCTTTGACGCTCCTCCTCTTCGTCCTCCTCTTCGTCATCTTCATCAACGATAAAGCCCTCCCTGATTCTGCGGGCCTCCTCTTCGTCCTCCTCTCCTTCCTCCGAACTATCATCTGTCACATTGGGCATGATCTCATCACCTTCGCCTTCGTCCTCCTCACCAGTGCCTCTCATGGCATCGCCATTGTCACCTAAGTGGTTGCCACGATGTTCATCTGGCTGAGGGGATGACATGGTACAAAGAAAGCAAGCAGTGAGAACTGAGGTTTAACCTCGAAAGTATTTCAGGATCCCGACTGTGGACACTTTGCATATGTAAGCAGAGTTACTGATATTTTTACATACTCAGTTTTTGCATGTATTTTTCACATGGGGTGCTCAACATCTGTGAGAAACTGTGCACAAAAGGTTCGTAGCAAAGAATGAGTTTAGATTCCAATTTTTTGTGTTTCTTGGCAACTCAGGAGCCAGAACCCATCCCAATGGGCCGATCTCCCTAACTCCGCCCTTGCCCAAAGATCACAAACTAAGCTAACTCTCTCCACTAATTATCTCTCCATTTCTATTAGAAGGAAGACTACAACAAGCATGCCAGTGTAAACAACTGACTAACTTGTCGAAACCATCACAATTCAAAACTGTTTGGACTCAAGGAGCAAGCGAGGCAAATGGATGCTAAATACAAATGGATGCTAGTATGAACAAAGTAAATACTCTCTCAAGATAATACAACTAGGATAATACAACTAAAACTGAAATATAATTATAATTATTTATTTTATCTTTATCTCTTTGACAAGGATACATGACATTTAATCCTCTAGTGTACACTTTTCTCTCTGATTCCTGCTATAGTAGTACACTCTGTCTTAATTTGTTGCTATGTTTCCCGAGTTTTCATCTTTCCATGTAATTGTTCTTCCATCCTTGTCTGTCTCCAGTTTCTGTTAATAGCTGTATGTCAGAATTGCAAACAATAAACATGGTTTTATTTTATTTCTCTTTTTTTCTTTTATTTTTCATTCTCATTTTTCATGTTTGGACTTAGACAAAGGAGTTTAGACAAGGACATTATTATCATCACCAATACTATTCCTACTATTAAACAAATCCATTGCTTCTTTCTCTTGTACCACCATTCTGTATGGTAGCCCCCATAAGAGACTTAGCAAATATACTGTTTTCCAATTTTCCTTCTGCTATACAAACTTTGCAAATGGGTCAATCACCATCTGCTATGGACATGGACATGGACATGAACATTATCAGAGAAAGGTCTGCCCTCTCTAGCAAGAATGGATTGAGAGAATCTTCTATTTCCTTGAGTAATTTCTCTCAAGCCTACCATGAATGAATGGAAAGCATGAACAAACTGCTGCCTGATGAGGATCAGGCCCCAATTGACAGACCTATTCTGTTGTTTGCCTTTCAACACAAGAGTGGGGATAAAGGTAAGCAAGTCAGTAAGACAGCTGACAACAACTTCATAGGAAGTACACAATTGTGGCAACACTGAGGCTCTGGTCCTTAACCAAGCATCTGAAACATGAGGTAGGGGTGAAACTAATGATAGTACTGACACATGTTCTCAAGGGGAGGTTATCAATATCCAACTGCCTTATGGTATTAACCAGATAATAGAATAGAATTCATGGGATGGGAATTTCCACTCTATTTCTCTTTATGGCTCAATGGAACACTTGCTGTCTAATGCCAATAGTATTAATGAGTTATTGAAACAGATGGCTAACTACATTAGGAATAAGAAAATTAAAGCAAATGATATTACAGACCTCAAAGAAATAGGAGAAGTGGTATGGAATTTCATCACCTCTCTTTATAATTTTAACTGGGACACTCTAACTGCTTATAAGAAGAATTGCTCCTTTAGACAAAAAGTAACAGCTAAATTCACTTCTCAAATTCATAAGGTTAAAAAGAAATCAGTGAACAAGGAACCTACAGACAAACCAGCAAGTTTTATCACTATCTCCTCTCCTATCCCAGTAAAGATGCTGAAGGAGGTTAATAAAATCTCCAAGTTTTTTAAGAAAAACAACCAATCAAAGGAAAAAAGTATTATCAAGAGAACTTATGCTCAAGCTTTATTATTCTCATTTAATGTTAAAGAAATCTTGAAGATCAAGAAAACCTTTCCTATTCTTCAGGTGAATAAAATTGAGAATATCTAGAAGGTTATTAATAACAATGGTAAACTAAAGCATCATATCAATATAACTATAAAAGGACCATCAAGAAAGCAAGTAATTATTCCAATAAATGATGAAAACAAGGACAAATTCATAAAGACATCTAGCAGTCACATTACTAATCTCAATTGAGCTCTCAAATGTATCAAATTAGATGTAATGGCTGATTTTGTTCATAGTGAACAAACAGGAATTATCATTATAACTAACAAAGTAATGTCTCTTCTCAACTTACAAACAATTGAAAAATATGTAAAAAGTGTCAATCATATTAATGCAAACAATGTTAATGTTCCTTGGCTTTATCAGTCAAAATCCTATTTGAAGATAATAGGTATTCCTTATATTGACAAGAAAACTAATACTCTTATTGTAGTCAATATAGTTCAAGAAATTATCAAATACAATTACATTTTTAATAATATTGCAATTGCTTCCAAATCTCATATCATCAAAGTCTTTCCAAAGTTAGAGATGGTGATTATTTGGTTAAATATCTGGAATGTCTAAAGTAGTAGCAATGTGAAATGCCTTATCAATAGGTGTTTTAATATAGGAAGATATATTACTATGATCAGAGGTGCCAACATGAATTCCAGGATACCTTAATGTAAGAACTGCTAGAAGTGGGAACATTTGACATTCTCATGCTGAGCTCAAGGTTTGAGATGTGTAAAGTGCAATGATCCTTACAAGTCTGAACATTTTGCATGGTACTATAAAGCTAATTTTAAGACAAATCAGAACAAACCTTGTTCTCATTTGTTCAAGTATATTAATTGCAAGGAAAAACATTAAGCAGACTCAAATATATGTCTATTCTGGAGATATTATTTCAACAGGGACTGGTACAATAAGAAATATCAGGAGCTTTGTGAGAATAGGAGCAAATTAATTTGCTCAGTTGTGAGTGGCCAGCTAGCATAATTTTGAAAAACATACAAGTGTTTTCCCAAAATGTTTGTAAAAACAAAGTCCTCACTGATATGTTGTTGGAAATCAACAAGGATTTTGACATTATCTTCATCCAAGAATCTCCTTGGTTGACCATATGCTCTATCTCTAGTTCTATAAGTAAGAAAGGTAAAACAATCATAGGAGCTCTTAATCATCTGAGCTAGATCACTTTTTCCAGAACTTCTTCTAATGATAATGAATATCTATAGATTATTTTGTATATCAATGTTTGCTTACTCAATCTTTGTTTTTTTCTCCAAAAAGACATTCTAAATCATAGGGATATTAGCTGCTTTTTCTTTTTCAATAATGGTGAAGTCTTCTTTTTAATTAACATCTACTCAGACTCTAACCAATTGGCTTTAAAGTATCTCAAGGATACTGAAGTTGATATTTGTAATATTTTAATCATGACTGGTAATTTTAATATTAGAGATAGTGATTGGGACTTGAAGTATCCTTTTCATTCTATTCATAGTGTTTTCACATTCTACTCATCCTGTTTCTACCAGATACTCAGATAATAGTGAAAACTCCAATTCAGTCATTAATCTTATGTTTCTTAAACCCAATTTTTTGGAACTTGACAATTACTTCATTCTTTCTAAACTTTGTTTTCCTTTGGACCATGCTTCCTTGGTTGTTGATATTCAGATTATTCAAGAATTTTTACCTGATACCAGAAGTATGATCATTAGAAATAGTGAAGAAAAAACTGGATTCACTCTGGACATCATCAATAAGTTCAAGAAAATCAACACTTTGTATCTAATGAACAAAGAGTTTTTGGGAAATATAGTTCAAGAGTTTGTTAGAACTCAAGAATGTATGTAGCATAAGTATTCAAAACAAGTTAAAATAGTATAACATTCTAAGAATTGATAAAACAAAGAATATTGGATAAGTTTATCAAATTATAGATCTTCTAAACAACTAGAGGATTGGAAAAAGTTCAAGAATACAGTTAAGAAAACAAAAAGAATGTTTTTTAACAATAAAATTTAAGAGATTGCATCAAAAAATTGGAAACCTTGGGACCTGATGAATTGGGTTCAAAAATGAAAACTGCTAGCTACTGAGGTGATTTAGTTTAATGGTAAACTATGCATTGAGCTTGAGGATCTTTGACAAGCTTTGCACTTATCTTTTAACTCAGCCCATGATTGTCATATTAATATTAACATTTTGGACAAGATTCCTTCAAAGCCAGTTTCTGAGTGGAGACCCTTTTAAAAAGAAGAGTTCAAAGATACCATTAGTAAGTGTAACAACTTATCAGCTCCTGGACTTAACAAGATTTCATGGAAAATTCTTAAGTAGATTATTAATGGTGATGTTTGTTTGAACTCTATAATCAACATTGCTAATGTCTGTATCAATTTAGAGTATTGGCTGTTGTACTTCAAAACATTGACATCAATTATAATTTATAAACTAAATAGATCATTGTACAACTCATCCAAGTTATTTTGCCCTATTGTGTTTCTAAACACACTTGGTAAATTAATTAAAAAAGTTATTAGAGAAAGAATTTAATTTCACACTATCTCCAACAACTTTGTGCATCCTCATCAATTTGGAAGACTCAAACAACAGTCCACTTCTGATGCAGGCATATTTTTAATATATATCATTTAATCTGGGTAGGTCAAGAACTTTCAAGTGAGCATTCTAGCATTTGATATTGCCCAGTTCTTTCTATCACTTAATCATTAGTTACTCTTCTTCATTTTTGACAAGATAGATTTTCACCCAAAAATTTTCACCTTCTTTTCCAATTATTCAGTTGGTAAAAAAACATGGTATATGTGGAATAACTTCTTCTTTCTATTTTTTGGTGTTAACATTGGTATCAGACAAGATTCAGCTCTTTCACCTATTCTTTTGACATTATATCTTTCACTACTTTTCTTTATTTTTGAAAAACAAGTCAAAAGTTTAAAAATTCTGGTTTCCTTCTTATCTTTTGTTAATAATGGTCTTTTTATTTCCTAAGAAAAATTAGTGGAAAAAACAAATTCTTTTATCTTTTTGTAGCTACAATATTGTTTCTTCTCTTTTCAGGCTAATTATCAAATACAGGAAGACTGAAGTTTTTCATTTTTTCAGATCTTTAATTCTCTTTTTTTGGATCTGTCAGCTATTGAAGGACCAGTGCTATCTTCAAAGAATATGTGGCAATACCTAGGGTTTATTTTTGATAGAAAACTCACTTTTCACCAACATATTGACTTTTACACAAACAAGGCATTATCCACAGTCAAAAGCATGAAAATGTTGAATAACTTAAATTGGGAACTTTTGCTATATCAAAAACATCTTGTATACAGAACATGTATTCTACCCATTATGCTTTATGGTTTTTCTTTATAGTTTTACAATAAAGCACCACTATCATATCTACTCAACAAGCTCAACAAAATATAATACAGAGCAGTAATATGGATTTTAGGAGCATTTTGCATATCACCTTCAATAGAGATCAAAGCTATTACAGAACTTATCCCTATTGCCCATCATCTTCAAAAGCTAAGTGATAGAAATTAATTACATGTTACTACTTTTTGTAACAATTATGGACTAAAAGAGTTTCTGGAAAACAAATTTGTTCCTTTACCAACTTAATACCATTTTTCTTTGGACAATTTGACATTCAAACAACAAGTAGTTATCAAGAGTTCCATTATCAATGTCAACAATTTTCTCAATAGAATTTTTTCTTCTTTTAATTTTCTTAACAGGGAATTTTACTCTGGTAATAGATTAGTTAATTCTTTTTTTGATTGTTTTTCTTTTCACAAGGCTGATTGCAGTTCTAAAGATAGCAAATTTCAATAGTGCAGATAGCTTAATAATATTATTCTCACTTCATCATCTAACCTATCTGTAGTTGTTATTATCACTGATATAAGCATAAAAAACAATGTAGTTATATCAATAGCTCACATACATTCCTTAAACAATTTCTTGAGAAAAACTCTTTATTATGCTATTAACATTACTACAACAGATACAGTATTAACCAAACAGTTCAAATACCTAGTATTTCATACATTGTTATCATTACTAATGCTTTTCATGTGGTACAAAAAATATTTGACTTGTTATTACATCTATATTAAGTCTAATCAATAGTAATATCTAAGAAACTTTAAAGTTTCTTCATAAGAAATTTAAACAATTTAGTTAAATTCTAGAATTGTTCTAGTAATCAAAACTGGTATCTACATATTCATGTAGATAAGAATACAAAACAATTCAATCTTATTTCTCTTTATCTAAGCAAAGAGCTATAACAAATCATGCTTCTATAAAAGAATATTAATTATAGTTTTTTTCTAAAGAAGAATTCAAATGCTTATATGGAACATATCCAATTGAATCAAGATAATATATTCTCTATGAATATAGAAGATTTAACAAGAGTTGGAATCTGGAAAAAAAGACTATATTCTAGCTTATCTTTTTCTTAGAATATAATCCAAATAAGTTTGGGTTCTCAGCACTACTATCAGTATATTGGATACATTTTTTTTATTTCACATGTTTATTCTTTTTCTGTTTCTTCCTTTTTCTTTTTCTTTAGTTCTATTTAATATAGTTATAAAGTAGCTACTATAGTCTGCCCTTGTGCTCTGTATAATAAATTGTTGATTTGAAAAAAAAAGAATGTGGTGTGACATCATATATATCACTATAACTGTTACACAATCATGTAGTATAAAGAAAGCTATTAAGATTCTTGTTAGAGTAACTGTATGATGTTTATTTTTAGAAAATAAGGTCTCTTAAAGACAGTAACTATTTTATATACTTTTTAGACTACATTCCAATCTAGCAAGACAATGTTGACATAATTAGAAAATAATTAGAGCCAGATGGTTAGGAATTCTGATAAAAATATCTAGAATATTACTTATAAAAGAAAGTTAATATAGAACAACAATTATTACAATAAATATGAAAAATTCATGATATAACATAGTTATAACATGCTAGCTTTATGTTATTACTATCATAGTATACTTAAATTCTAATATTTTATTTTGATTTTCTTGTTATTTTCTTTATTTTCTTTGATTTGATTTTCAATTTTCTTTTCTTTTCTTTTGTACTTATTAATACTCTATCTTCTATCTTATACTCTTCTGCCTTTTTTTCATTTCTATCTATATATTTCTTTATCTTCTTCTGTGATTTTCTCAACACTACTTTTGCTTTCTCATATATTTCTTTTACTTCTTTTACAAACTCTTCTGTTTTTATATACTTCTTCTTTTTTCTTATTTTGAAACCTATTCTTAGTTCTCTCTCATAATTAACTTTGAATGGTAACATTTTTGTTGCTATATATATCTTGTTGTTTAGAGCAAACTCTACAGTTGCCAACTATTCTAACCAATTTTTTTTGTCTATGATTAATATATATTCTTAAGTATTGTTCCAGCTCCTAATTTATCCTCTCTATCTATCTGTTTGTTTATAGATGAAAAGCTATAGCTTTGTTTCTATTTCCAACATCTAATTTAACTTCTTTATTAATTCTACCATAAATAGAAGCTTTCTATCTAATATTACACTCTCTAGCAATCTATGCAACTTTTATATATTGTCTTTAAACAACTTCACTAATCTCTCTACTGTTATTTTTTCTGTCATTGTGATAAAATACAACATTTTCAAAAATCTATTACAAATCACCAAGATTAAATTATAACTTCTTGATACTGGAAATTTCATTATAAAGTCTACTAATATATGTTGCTATGATCTCTCTGGTACTGTATTTAGTCTCAATTTTCCTGCTAGTATCTCTGTCTTATTCTTTATCCTTTAGCACTGATCACACTTCTCTATATATCTTTTTACTTTCTTTATAACTTCTGGACACCAATAATTTTTAGTGGCTAACTCTACCATTTTCTACTGTTCTCCATATCTTGTTTTTAACATATGGTAATAAAGCTGAATTATCTTCAATCTCAATTCCTCATTTCTTAGCATATACATTTTTTCTTCTTTTAATACCAAATTATCTTCCATCTGCCACTTATCATTTCTTAACACTTTTCTATAATTTCTTCTTTTACTCCTTCAATTAACAATAGTTTTTTCTTTATTACTCTAATCTCTAACCACTTTTTTTCAACATTATTTGATTTTTATTATCTTTTTCTACTCCTTCTGTCTAATTTGCTCTTCTACTTAAACTGTCCACTTATTCTATACTCTTGCCAGCTACATGTTTTTAAGCAAAATTAAATCCTGACATAAAGCTTGTCTTCAATTCAACTTTTAAGTCTTCATAAAGTATTCCAAGTTTTTATAGCCTGTCTAAATTTTGAACTGACTCTTGGTACTCTCTAAGAAATACCTCCATGCCTTTAAACATCTAATAATAGCCAACATTACTTTATTGTGGATTTTGTAATTTCTTTTGGCCTTATTTAATGATTTAGAAATATAGGTCATTGGCCTCTACTTTTCATCTTCACACTTTATTAATAATATTCCTTCCATAGTAAAATCCACTTCTACTCTCATTTCTCCATCCAAGTTTGGTGTTACTAAAACTGGTTCCATCATAAATCTCTTCTTCAACTCCTTAAATGCTCTCTGCTGTCTTTCTCCCCAATTCTACTTCATATCTTTCTTTGTTATCTCATGTAAAGGTTTTGCTACTCTTGTGAAATTTTTGACAAATCATCTATAATAATTTGCCAATCCCAAGAACTTTTGCACATTCTCCACACTCTTTGGCACTAGCCAATCTACTATTCCTTGACTTTTTTCTTTTTCTATCCTTACTTTATCTGGCCTTATTATTATTCCTAAAAATCCAACCTCTTTAATTTTTCATACACATTTCTCTAGTTTCACAAATAGACCATTTTCCACCATTTTTCTTAGTACTTTTTCCACATCATGTCCTTCTTTAGTCTTTGTTCCTACCATCACATCATCAATAAATGCTGTTATGTCTCCTATCTCTATCATATTCCTAAGCAAGTTATTCATCATTACCTGGAATGTTGCTGGTGACTCTGTTAATCTAAAAAACATTACCATTAGCTCAAAAGCCCTTTTTAGCATAGAAAATGCTGCCTTCCACTCATCTCTCTTCTTAATTCTTATATTGTTATAACTCCACCATAAATCTATCTTTGTAAACATCTTCTTCCTAATATTATTTATTAAATCTGAAGTCAGCAGCAATGGATAGTTATTCTTGATTGTCCAATTGTTTAGATACCAATAATCTTATACTCTTCTTACTATTATTTTTTGATACAAAGAACACTGGTGACATCTGTGGTAATTTTGATAGCCTAATATATCCCTTCCTCAACTAGTCATTCACAAACTCTTGTACTTCCTCTCTCTTTATTCTTGATAACAGATATATCTTTTTCTTTTTCAGAACAAAACCTTCTCTGAGATCTATAACATAATTCTAAGTTTTTTGTCAGTATTCTCTCTGACTCCTTTTTCTCAAATATCTTCAAATACTGATGGAATTGTCTTGGAACTATTTCCTCTGCTACTTGATCTTAATTAAATCTTCTTTCCATTTCACACCAATACTCTAGACAACTAATGACTCCAACTCCAATTCTCTGACCTTCCAAGAGAATCCTAAAAAGTGTATCAAACACCCTAAAAGTTGTTCTAGCTGATAACAATCCTAATGGAATTGACATATCAGAAATAAAAGAACTTTTACCACTTCCAAAAAATACAATATTCCAACAACCTCCCCAGTTGACAGATTTTCTAACTGAGATTCTCTCAAAACTTGTAACCAATCTGATCCCAACAACAAACTCTACTTTGCTGGTAGTAAGAATCCAGATACCAGATACTTTCAATAGCATAGACCTGGAAAAATTAAATAGTTTCATTTTCCAGTACCAACTCCATTTTTACATGAACTCTGGACAATTCAGCACTGATATTGCTAAAGTTAACTTTGCAATGACTTATCTAACTAGAATCATGCAAAGCTGGTTTGAAATCAGATTGAACTAAGAAGATCAAGGAATATACCAGGACTAGCTTTAGAATTAGTCACTATTTATGAAAGAAATATATTAAAACTTTAAATTATTCAATCCTATTAGAGATATAGCTATAGCCCCGAACAACTTATGAATGAAAATAGGTGGTAAAATAGTCATATATAACACCAACTTGATAAGATATTTATCTGTTAGATATGGTTAATACTAGAAAGTGAAAGTCTATAAGGTTAGCTCAGGAATATATATATTACTATCTGTCTGCTATATAATTACAACTTCGGATTAGTAGATGAAGTTTGAGATGGAAATAAGTGCTAATTTGGTATATTGTTATTGAACATTGGAAATCAAGTTCAATAAAAATAGGAAATGCTTAGAATTTCAGTGTATTATTCTGAGCAGTAGTTTCAGTGATGAGATACTAATAGGGGTTAAATAGGAAAATTTTGCCATAAAAGACTGAGTTCAATAGGAGTATTCCTATCATAAAAGATTAAATATCCAAGTTATTATATCACTGTTGTAGAAATGTGTTACAAGAAGAATAGCTGTCATAAAAGATGAGCTTGTTTCTGATATATTACAATGATAATACTATTATAAAGATATATCTTTGGAATGGGTAGACTTGACATATAACATCATCTCAGCTAGGATAGGTATTAGAATCACAAAAAGTGGACTTGGTTTCATTTCATTTCTCTTCTTATTTTCATTATTATTTTCTTTTCTTTTTGATTTACTTTCTATTTTGAAACTTAGGGTTAGGATTTAGTATAACATTACAAGTCATCATTAGAAACTATCACACTATAATGCTGTCATAATCATACTATCACATAATCATGTGATATAATGGAAAATGGTAGAAGAATCTAGAAGAAATAATGTTATATAATGTGTTATACATATGTTGATCTTGAGGAAAATATATAGTCATTTAGAATAGGCTAATATAAGATAGACAATCCTGTACAAAGTTTTCTATTGAGTTCTCTTGTGTTAACTCTAATATAAGGTTCTTATTCTTGACCTACTCTAAGGTCTTGAGTTTGTAATAATAGGAAGATAATACATTATGTTATAAGTATTATTAAGGTTCTCCAAACCAGATCTAGAACCCTATATGTATGTGAGAAGAGAGTAAACTGACCTTTTTCTAATCAATATACTCTTTAGCCATGATTATTAACAACTAATTTTAGGAAAGAGAGAGAAAATGCAATTGTAATTGAAATTTCATACCTGTTCTTCTAGCTTGAACTTCCAGACTTTTAAAAAAAACAACCTTGGACAGAAAACTCATGAATTCTGAAGTGACAACTTTGAGAAGCTGGAAAGTAATGGAAAACTAATATTTAAAGAGCAGAAGAGATGTTTCAACAACAATTTATACCTGTACTATAAAGAGTTGAGTTACTGAGTCAAAGCTTGTTCACATCACTCTTCTAGTAATACTAAGCTTTAGACTAGACAAACAAAGGTTATTTTTTCTATGCTAGAAACTACCTCAGCTATGTAGTTGGAAAACTAGAAAGTAGCTCTATAACTTTTGTATAAATTGTAAGTTGTAGTAATCTTATCTGTGTAAAGAGTTCAATCTGCCTTAGTACTACTGCCCTTTCTGACTCAAATTTACTTATCTTGAAACTCACATCTCTATTAGTTTGTGAACTAGACTACATCTAAAATCTAACTTTTTATACTCTGGTCGACTTGAGATCTACTTACTACTTTGTTGATATCACATTTATATGGAAATACAATATCATAATCTCTCCAACAATACTTGTAGAACTAAAACTGTTTGATAGATTGTCAAATAATATTATTTTTAAAATAACCTCTTTGCTTGTTACTAGATAATAATCTTTCTTGACTTCTCTTGCTTATTAGTACTTAAATACAACTGGCTTATTCAACTATAGATTCTATTACTTTCTAACTATCTTCAAGAAGAAAAACCACCTGTATAAAATCTTGACACTTGAATTCTCTTAAAAAAACCTGACTATACTAGACCTATTATTATAGTGCACTTAAATACTAACATTTTAATATTTTTTTCTTTGATAATGAAGAGACATATGATTGTAGTCACATGACACATAATATGATGTAATGTTATAAGCCTAGACTTTAGAAGAAAGAGTTAGAAGAATAATGTTAAGATGTATGTTAATAGTATATTCATCTTATAATTTTTATTTTACTTTTATTTAGAGTTTAACATGATGTCATGGTTAAAACTATTACAAAACTATTATATAATGTGTCATGCAAGTCACATGATCATGAGGTTATAATAGAAGAATATAGAAGGTTCTAGAAGGAATAACATTATATAACATATATAACACATGTTGACTTTTAAGAAAGATACATAATCATTTAGAGTAGGCTAATTATAGTAATAGCATAGACCATTAGTCTGAGTATATAAGATAGACAATCCTATACAGAGTTCTCTATTAAGTTTTCTTATATAAATCCTATATAAGGTTCTTCTTATTGACTAGCTTTAAGATCTTTGAGTCATGACATTAGAACTTAATTACCATTACTTGGACCATTCAGCACAAGACTCTCTCCATACTCTTACTTTCTTACCATCCTCAGCCAAGAGATAACATGGTCTCTTAGTCAAGAAGAATTGCTAGGCCCTAAACATAAGAGGTATACTAGCTAGATAGGAGAAGTATGGCTATTTGTTTGTATCAAAGCTTACTAATACACTTTAGATGTATCACCTTTTGTGAACATGTTCTTTACAAAAAAACTTCTATTATTAGCTTTGTACTACAGGTCCACTTGTAATCTGTCTACACAAGAGAACAGTAAGCATCTATAAGAGCTTGCTTAGAGTAGAATGATCTTCCTAGGTCAAAATTGTGTACAATTTTCTTAGGGCAGTAGTTGGTAAAATAAGTAGTCAGTAGACAGTATAAAACAGAACAAGGGGCCTACTAATACTTACAGAGATTACCTCAAGTTCTGAGTACAAATTGGAGAGTGAAGCTAGTACTAACTTTTCTCCTCTACTACTTTATATATCATCTTTTCTGGTACCATCACTACTATTATCACCACTATTACCAATTTCACCTTCTTTCTAATACAACATGAGTTAATGTGGATTTATAAACTACAAACAAATTATTCAACAACAACAAAAGTAGCTGATAACAATATAGATACAAATCTAGGCCCTGCTTGTAGAAGCAGGTAGAGGAGACAAAACATAGAAAGTAAATATAGAAGTGTCTAGACTATAAATATTTGATGGAAGTTTCAGAAAAGTGTTGGGCTTTGTAACAGCATATAAGTTAAATATAAGAATAAAGATGAGGGGAGTAACAATAGAGAAGCAGATATAGTGAATCTTATCATATATACAAGGAAGGTTAGTAAATGTATAGAAGGAGAATTACTGGAATATGAGACTGCAGGAAAATTTTTAGCAGATCTTAAGAAAGATTTTAGGGAAAGAGACAAGAAAATAGTAAAGATAGCAGAACTAAAAAGGTTAAAACAAAGAAAAAGAATAATGGAGAAATTTGTCCAGAAATTCAAAAGAGCAGCAAGAGGCAGTAAATATGAAGGAAGGTCATTAGTGTTGTGGCAATTACTAGTCATAATGACCAATAGTAACACAAGTAATAAATCTCTCAGCAAGATATCAAGTGGAGATTACAAGAAAACTTAACAAAAAGTCTTTGCTGAATTGCTATCCTATTTATATAAGTTATAGATGGTCCATGCTAACATTAATTTAACCTTGCCCTAAAGTCCATCTGTTAGCCATGAGTGCACAATGTGTATACTATGAGGTAGACATGCTGTCAACATACTCTTTAATGTCATTCTTCTTGCTTTTTTTATCTGAGTTTAGGCTTATGGCCTTGTGACTTGTGACCATTACTGTGACCATGTCATCTGATGTGACTGATGTGTGACAGTATGATTATGATATCACTCTAATTCTAACCCTATGTTATGATCTAAAGTCCTTAGGGTTGAACAAAAGAACAACTCTTGTATATGAGTAATATAAGAGAACTTGATAGAGATCCCTTTACAAACTAGTCTACCTTATATACTACTACCGATGGTCTATGCTAACTACTGTGTACCCTACCCTAAACCACCATGTATAGTACATAAGGTCAATATGTAGTATCTATATTGTATAATGTCACTTGTTCTAGAACCTTCTATGACTTTCTTTCAAGTCCCGTGATCAATGTTGTGACCACACTATCAAATGTAACTGATGTGATTGATCACTTCTAATCCTAACCCCAGAGTTCTAAAAATAGAAAAGATGAAAAATAAATCAAAAGGAAAATAAAAATGAAAATGAAAATAATAAAAAACTAAGTTAAGTTCACAAATGGTAGACTTAGGTTTTCTTTACTTTACTTTTTATTTTTATTTTCTATTTTTAGAACAACTAGGGTTAGGGTTAGGTCACAAGATACAGAGAAGGATCTAGAACAAATGACGTCATATAACATGGATACTACATGTTAACCTTATGTTCTACATATGGTCATTTAGGGTAGGGTGCACAGTAGTGAGCACGGACCATTGGTAGTAGTATAAAAGGTAGACTAGTTTGTAGAAGAGTTCTCTATCGAGTTCTCTTATGTTTCTCTAATACAAGAGTTGTTCTTATTTCCAACCCTAAGGAATAAGTTCATAACACCTAGATCTAAATAAAGAAAATAAAAGAAAAAAATATAAAATTAAGAAAAATAGATAAAAGAAAAAGAAAAATGTTAGTGTTCAGACACATCATAACAATTAGTAAAAGAGTTCAAAAGAGAAATAAATAGAATAATATGCCAAAGACTTATAGAGTTAGAATAGTAGCCTATTTCTATTGAACAATAGTATGATAAGGCAATAGTACTGGATAGGAATTAGAGAGAGAGTAGAAGAGAAGATAAGAGGTTAAGGAAAAGATGAGAGCAGAAGCCATATACTTCAAGATTAAACAATATAGAGGCACTCAGGTAAATAATACCATGGCCTTAGATTTGGTCAAGAAAACAAGAGACTTTATAGCAATAGATGCTGGCAAAGCCTGCTCCAATAGAGAAAGTCAAGAGAATAAATACAGAAATAGTACACTTGAATCAGCAGACAGGGTTCACATCATACAATTTATATACCATGGATATAGATAGAGAGAGGAATTGTTATAATTGTGGAGGATTTGGCCATCTAGCATAGAATTATAAGAGATAAAATATAAGCCAAGGAAGGAGGATAGAATATGGGGACAATTGGAATAATGAACAGAACAATTTAAATGGAGAGGAAGATCTAATAGTCCTTAATTAGATCTCATCAACTACAACAGATTTGCAATACTCAGTAGAGTAGTGGATAATACATCTTGTTGCAATCTAAATAATGGGGAGCTCTTAAGGGAAGTGACAGTGAAGATTGGGTTAGAAAGAATTGATACACAAGAAGGAGTAACAGTAGAGATATTGTTAGACAGTGGAGTAACAAGATTAGTGATGAGTTTGGAGTTTGCAAGAAAATAGGGATTTAAGTTAAAGAAAATCAAAAGACCAATCTATGTAAGAAATGTAGATGGAATATTTAATAAAGAGAGGCTGATTAAACATACAGTAGAGGTAAATATCTATTGCCAGAGATATAAGAAGAGGATAGAGATAAATGTGACAGAAAGATAGAAGTGAAATGTAATTTTAGGAATACTATGGCTTGTTTGCCATAATTCTGAAATTGACTAGAGAAAAAAAGAAGTAAAAATGATAAGATATCCAGAAGAGTATAGTAAGTAGTGGAGACCAAAATAGAGAAAATTAGGGTGGCAAAAACACAAGAAAGGGAAAAAGAAAGAAGAAAAGAGAAGGAAATGGAAAGAGAAAGAACAGAAAAGAAAAGAAAAGAAAAAACCAAAAAAGAAGAGAATAATAGAGGTAAAGAAAATAGCAGAAGAGTGGAAAATTTGAGATGAAGAAGAAAAGACTGCTAGGTTAGAAGAGATAGGAAAGAAGGATGGAAAAAAGCATATAGTATAGAACTATAGGTATCTTGATGAATAGACTGTTAAGAATAATTACTCTTTGCCTCTTATTTTGGATATTGTAGAAAATATAAGTATAAAAAGAGTATTTACAAAGATGGATTTAAAATAGAGAAATAAAGGAGGGGAATAAGTGAAAGATGGCATTCACTATATCAGAGAGGTTATTTGAGCTAACAGTGATGTTTTTTGGATTGATGAACTTACCAGTGACTTTTCAGACCATGATAAATGAAATTCTATAGGATCTTATTAATACTAAGAAGATGGTGAATTTTATTAATGATGTGATTGTAGGAACAGAAACAGAAAAGGAGTATGACAAAATAGTGGAAGAAGTGGTGAAAAAATTAGCAAAGAACAATCTATATGTAAAACCAGAAAAATACAAGTGGAAGATGAAGGAAGTAGGGTTTTTAGGAGTAGTAATAGGGCCAGAAGGGATCAAAATAAAAGAAGAAAAGATGAAAGATGTTTTGGACTGGCTGACTCTGTAAGAGATTAAGAATATACAGAATTTTTTAGAATTAGTAAATTACTATTGCCAATCTATTAAAGACTTTACAGCAATAGCTAGACAACTACATGATATGATAAAGAAAGATCAAAAGTGGGGATAGATAGAACAGCAGGAGAAGGCATTTGAAGAATTGAAGAAGAGATTCATGAAAGAACTAGTGTTAGTAGCACTAGACTTAAATAAATAAAAAATAAGAATGGAAGTAGATGTATCAGACTATGCAACAGAAGGAGTACTATCAATAGATTATGAAGATGGACAATGGAGTCTAGTAAATTTTCTCTCAAAATTTCTAAATGAGATAGAGAGAAATTATGAATTTTATAACAAGAAGATGTCAACAGTTATAAGAGGGCTAGAAAATTGGAAGTATTTATTAGAGGGCATAAAATTTAAGTTTGAGATCTAGATAGACCATAAAAACTTGGAATACTTTATAAAGATACAAAAGTTGAACAGGAGACAAGCTAGATAGGTCTTATATTTGTCTAAATTTAACTTCACCTTGAAACATGTTCCAGGAATAAAAATAGAGAAGACAGATAGACTTAGTAGGCAATCAGACTGGAAAGTAGATATAGAAAATAATAATGATAATCAAGTATTTATAAAGGACTGTTAGCTTCATAATCTATCAGAAGTAGTAATAGAAGGATCTGAAGTAGATATACTAGAAAAAATAAAAATAGCTAGAAATAAGGACAAAAAAGTGGTTAGGGTAGTAGAAGAGATAAAGAAGGCAGGAGTAAAAGTATTGAGAGAGAAAGAATGGCAAATAGAAAGAGATCTGATGTTAAAGGAAGATAAAGTATATGTACTGAAGAATAAAGCATTGAGAGTGGAAATTATTCAGCTACATTATAATATACCAGTAATAAGACATAGAAGAAAATGAAAGACAACAGAATTAGTAATAAGAAATTACTGGTGATCAGGAGTAACCAAAAATATGGAAAGATATGTAAAGGGTTGTAATATGTATCAAAGGATGAAAAATAGGATAGAAAAACCAGCAGGAAAGTTGAAGCTGAGTAAGGTTCTGAAAAAACTGTGAATATACTTGACAGTGGACTTTATTACAAAGTTACCATTAGTAGCAGAGAAAGATGCAATCCTAGTAGTCTGCAATAGGTTGTTTAAGATGACATATTTTATGGCAACAACAAAAAAGACATCAGCAAAAGGGCTGGTAAAATTGTTCAGAGATAATGTATGGAAGTTGTATAAGTTGCTAGAAAGTATAGTGTCAAATAAAGAACCACTGTTTGCAGCAGAGATAACAAAGAAGTTGAATAACATGTTAGACATTAAAACAAAGCTGTCAACATCATTCCATCCCCAAATAGATAAATAAACAAAATATATGAATTAGAAGCTAGAATAGTATCTCCAATTTTTTGTAGACTATAGGCAGAAAGATTGGCTGAAATGGTTAGTGTTAGCAGAGTTTGCAATCAATAACAAAATACATTCAACAACTAAAGTGTCTCTATTCATGGCAAATTATGAAAGAGAATTAAGAATGGAGATAGATATTAAAAGGAAAGAAAAGGTAAAGAAGACAACAGAATTTGTGGAAAAAGTAAAGAAGGTGCAGGAGGAGGTTGGAGCAGCATTAAGAAAAGTGTAAAAAGAAAAGAAAAGACAGGCAGATAGAGAAAGAAGAGAGGTAAAGGAATAAAAGAAAGAAGATAAGATAATACTAAGTATGAAGAAATTGGTGTTCAAAGAAAGGCTGGAAAAAAAACTAGTGGATTAATATGTGGATATATATCTTATTAAGAAAGTAGTATCTACCAATGCAATCAAGTTACAACTGCCAACCTCAATGAGAATTTACCCAGTTATGAATATCAGTTAAATAGTATGATTTTTAACATCTCTTATACAAGCCTGTCTTCTACAATGGCTACTTTTCTAGCAACACATTTATGTGGCAGTAATGTAACTATTTGGATATTCCATCTTTCATAACAGGAATATCTCTATTTGACTCAGTCTTCTATGGCAGAGTCATACTCCTGTCAGTATTTTATCACTGAAACCCTAAGTATCTTCTATATTATCTCTTTGTATATAAGATTAGTAGTTACACTGTAATTTGCTAGTCTGATAATCAACAAAGATAATTCTTATTGAACTTGATCTCTGGTGTTTAGCAGCAACACACTAATCAGTACTTACTTCCATCCTAGACTTCTTTCTTCCATCTAAAGTTGCAACTATGTGGCAGACAGACAGTGCAGCACATAAGCTGAAGCTAGGGTCATTTAACAAGTCTGTATATTTCTGAGCCAATCTTGTAGACTTTTACCTCTGGTATAAACTGCACCTAACAATATTATCAGACTCCCAAGTCTGCTGTCACTTCTGAGCAGTTCTGTTTGCTAAATTCTCTGTCACAGTTCCATCTACAAAACAATCTTTTTGCACTTCAAGTCCAAATGAATTTCTCTTGCTATAACTCTTCAACATCAACTCTGGTTCCACTGCTCAAAACACCATTCAATATTATTTCATATTTCAGTAATAGTCTCACATATCTGCCAAATACTCTACAATATTCAAGATATATTCATTAAAGAGGCCAATCATCTCTAAGGTCTCCTTTTTATACTATTCAACCTAGTTAGACAGTTTTACCTATCTATAGCCCAAGTATTGTTACTATAGACAATTATTCTAATTAGAGAATGCTTCCACTACTAATTCTATTACTAATCTAACATCTAATAGACCTACTTCTTTTACTCACTCATAGTTAAACCCCCAGTTCTAATACTAATCCAAGAGGAACTAAAGCTTACATCTCCAACACTTTTAGTAGTACTGAGTTTGACAAGTTTAATAATTTCTTGTTTCAATGTTATCTCTACTTCTGCATCAATCCCATGCAATTTAACATAGACATTGCAAAAATCAATGTCATAATGATTTACTTTATGGAAGTCATCCAGAACCAGTTTGAGATAGGTCTCAACCAAAAAGACTAGGGCATTTTGCAAAACTGGCTCTAATTGGAACTTTTTTATTGATGAGCTACATTAATATTTTGGTTTTTTGGACTCCATCAGTAAAGCAGCCAATATGCTAGACAATTTCTGCATAAAACATGGTAACAAGATTTTCACTTACAATGTGGATTTCATGTACTATACCTCTCAACTAGGTTGGAAAAATAGTATTCTGTGCCACTACTATTACCAAGGGCTCTCAAATCAGATCTAGGATTCTATCTCCACCTAGAAACAAGGAAAACCCACCTTGCTCTAGAATATATATACTTTGGTAATAACCATTGATCATTGCTACTGAAAATATAACTGCAAACACTATTGTGTTAAGTAGGCAGAAAAAGAGGCTTTTAAGTCTCACTTTTGAAAGCAAGATAAAGCTTTCTCTGCTAGTAATGCCACAGCTTCCCAGAATAAGGCAAACCTATTTCTGATAGCTTTATTTGCCAAATTATCTTCTTCCAAACCATTCTTATCCCTTATTCCCAAAAAATAATCCAATTCTTCACAGGTAGATCTCTTTTCTAAGCTGGCTAGCAATGGTAAGTTAACTAGTGATAAGTACAAGAAGTATCTTAAAAGAAATTTGTGTCTTTATTGTGGTATAGCAAACTACAAGTCAAACTCTTGTTCCAAAAAGTAGACTACAGTCACCTCCAAGAGCTGTAATACTTCAGCAACTGCTAATTCTCTAGCAGCTGCTTCCAAAAAACCCTTAGAAAAATAAAAAGCAATCTCTAGGACTCCACACAGACTGAGAGCTATATTAAACTTCCTTATGCAGCAATGAGTCCTATCCAACTTAATATATCTACTCTTTTTGATTCTTATTTACTCTTTGTATCCTTTACTTTTCTCTTGGTCCTTAGTCAGAATCATCTTAATAAAATCCCATTTTAAGCTCTTATCAACTCCAGGTCTACTTATTGCTTTGCAGACTCAAAATTTGTAGATACTCACTACTTAAAGATATCCACAACTCCTCTGGTTGCTCTCCACTTGTTTAATAGTTTATCAAACAGCACTATCTCTAAAACTGCTAACTTGCCCATAATTTTCCTTACCAGTAATTGTATGAACCTAGACTTTTATGTTACTTTACTTAATTCTTTCTGCTCTTTGGTTCTTGGATACAACTGGCTCATCTAACACAATCCACTGATTGATTGGGTTAATGAGTTGATAATGTTATAATCTTAGACTTGGCTCAGGTTGCAACTTAGGCAAAGGCTTAAGTAAGAGTGAAGGAAAGAGTCAACTGGTAAAGTGTAAAGATACAGGACAGTATCTACTACTATATATACCTATTGACAATGAGGACAATACATAGTAATTATATGTTAAATAAGTTACAGAATATGAGGAATATGAAAGAAAACAACATCTACTATATGAGACACTGACTAAGACAACTACAGTGCAGCTAATCATTTTATCATAAAGAAAACACTCTAGAACATTTAGTCTATGAAGTAACCACATTATACATATAAAAGATTAATCATAACAAATAAACTTCCATCTATCTTTACAAGAAAATCTTGCTTCCTCTCATGTTATAGCTAACACACCATTGGTATCTCCATCATTTTCTGATACTTCTCTGCAATCATCAGATTTCACAATTTCTATACCTACATTTGAGATCTCTATGTTTACCTCTAAGTAACCTAATATTACTATTATTGGTGCTACAGCATTCTTGCATGTATTAAAACTTCTAAGCTCTAACAACTTTAAAATATGTCTTTGCTCTTCAGATATTCAGGCTAACTCTGCAAAACTTGCA
>JAJOHK020000532.1:0-23902 GCA_022457215.2 Leucocoprinus gongylophorus | reverse complement strand
ATATAGCATGTGGTAAACATGTTAATCTTATGGATAATACATGGTCTTTAGGGTAGGTTAGATGTAGCTTAGCATGGACTATTGACCTAGCATATATAAGGTAGATAACTTTATACTAGGAACTCTATTGAGTTCTCTTGCATTAACTCTAATACAAGATTCTTTTCTTGACTAGTCACTAAGTCTTGAATTGTAATAGTTGTAATTTCAAAAAGAGAAGAGAGTGGATGAAAGAGATTTGAAGTAGTAAATACTAGATACCGGTGTCTTAAACAATGGTGAAAGCTAAAGAAATACTATAGAGACTAACTTCCAGTAATATAATTTATTTGGGACTGATGCAAAGCTCATCTGGCATAGAAGATAAATAACTTCAGATAGGTCTATAACAGTTCTACTAAAAGTATCTGGGCTTTTACTTCATTCGATTATATGTTTGATAAGGATCTAATCCTGGGGTCAAGAAAGTTAAGGCTCATGTAAACATACAGTACTTTGGATTATAGGAGTGTTCTAAATCTTACCCACTAGCAGGTGTGAGATGTTACACTTAAAAGCTAGATCTTATACAACACCATCGTTCCGAATCAAGATACCAACTACACTTGTAGTACAGAGTCGTATCCTTGTTTGTAAATGCTAAGCCAGAAGGCGAAGTGGCTTGCCTTCCAAAAATGCCACAATATTATCCACTGTCTGGGCCCAGAATACCTGTAACACCATGTGACCATCGCGAATAACTTCATTCAAGTTGCGGTAACGAATTTGAGGCACATACCTTATAATTTTCATCACTAACATAAGCATTGTGTGGACTCAAAGTCACCTGATCTCCGCACTTCCTCAAAGGATGATCCAAAGGTAACGGTTCAATACTATAGACATCCAGTGCTGCACCAGCAATCTTTCCTTCTTGGAGCACTCTCACAAGTGCATCCTCGTCTACGAGGGGACCGCGGGAGGTGTTAATGAAGTATGCAGTAGGTTTGAGTAATGCGAGATCAGAAGCAGTGATGAGGCCCTGGGTAGAAGGTGAGAGCACCAGATGGATAGAAACAATGTCGGAACATTTAAGTAAGTGTTCTTTGCTCGGGGAGTGGGTAACACCTGGCACTGCTGAGGCACGGGAAGGAGTGAGGTTGGGAGACCAGGCAAGGATATTCATATGGAAGAGCTTCGCAATCTAGAAATGTACCCATCGAGTGATGAAGCCATGGATTGTTCATTTTACTGCACCTCAGCAACTTGGGTACCTAAATTTCCCAATCCAATCAGTCCAAGCGTTTTACCGCCCAAACTTGCCGGAACGATGCTTTGCCATTGAGGACTGCAGGACTTAATATTGCGATCTTCTTGAACAATGTGGCGCGCGGAGGCGAGAATAAGGGCCCAAATATGTTCTAGTGTTGATCCGCTATTCGATCCGGGGGCTACATAGCTGTCAGTTCCAGAGACGAAGATGCCTTTGGATTTAGCGTGCACAGAGTCGATGCCTCGGTTTCTACTGCCCGTTGTCGCAATGAATCTAAATCACACAACAGGACATAAATATGTACAAGGTTAAGATAGCTAGTCCTACTTGAGATTTGGCAACCGGTCCAATAGAGATGCGGTAAACTTGGTCCGCTCTCGCATAACGCAAATAATCTCATAGGAATGGAGCTTATCTACAAGGGCATCTTCGTCATGGAGCGTTTCAGGGAATGAGTCGACAGAGAGGAGAGAGGAGAGAGGACAGTTGCCAGAAGCAGAAGTAACGGTGGCAGTCGACCATTTATTTGTACTTGTAAAAGCTACATTCTGATAGTCGTCAAGAATGGCCACTTTGACTTTGACTGGAAAGTGATTCATCGATATTGCTATATAGATGTGGTGAAGAGATGATCCCCTGTGTGGCAACGGCACGTGTAAATATTCCCTTCTTTGGGGGTAATCATCTTTGTACAAGTAAGCCACTTGTTGTTTGTTTCTCTGCTACTCTCGTGAAATGTCCACATCAGTGAAACATTTCGTCGCCAGTACCAGTCGAATTCCAGGATGCACACATGTCCTTTTGATAACCACAGGCAGTGTGGCATCTATAAAGGCACCACAAATTGTTCATGAATTGTTGGAGGTACGTCATCTTGAACGCAAAGGAATCGATTTGAGGTTGAAGGGACTCATCACCATCTCTTTTGTACCAGTATAGTACGAAAATGTCAAAATTGAAGTAGTATCCACCCAGTCCTCGCTCATGTTTTTCAAACGTGGAGATATCGAGTCACAAGGTGTGCATATATGGATAGACGAAGACGAATGGTCGGTAAGTGACTTTGAACAATGATGAAATCATTGAAACAACAGCTTGCTAGGATTCGTACAAGATTGGGGATCCAATACTTCATATCGAGTTGCGTCGATGGGCAGATATAGTGCTTGTTGCCCCATGCTCAGCTAATACCCTAGCAAAAATTTCGAACGGGACTTGCGACAACCTGGCCGTAAGTATCCCCAGTTTGTTTCCCTTCCCCCTAAGTGAGTAATACTACAGCCGTAGACATCTCTACTAAGGGCATTGACACCAACGACCCCTACATACATCTTCCCCGCAATGAATACTTTCATGTACGAACACCCGCTGACGGTTGAACACCTACGAATAGTTCGTGATGTTGTTAAGTATAACGTCGTTGGCCCGATCGGTAAAGCATTGGCTTGTGGTGACGTCGGTAGGGGTAGTCTCTTTATTCTTTCAACTCCAATTTTCACATGATTGAAAAGGTCTGGGTGCCATGGCAGAATGGTCCGATATCGTAAACATAGTCGTGGAACATTTTCAGTTGACTCGGAAGGATAAAGCATAACATCACTCATACATCGATTCCACTGAGTGAGAACACATGCAATTTATATATCGAGACACTCTGGGAACATAAAAACTTAGGCCACCATACCATCAACCCGAATACTCCTATCTTGTTCGGTCTAGCGCCAAACATCAACCCCCCAGTTGGGATCAACAGACCTCTGGGGCTTATGCAAGACCGCAGCCTTTTCAAGCTTAGCGAATGCTTCCTGAGGTAAGGGGTAGACTCCATGTACATTGTACATTAGCTTCTTGTTCTGAGATCAAATATTTTAAGTACTTACTGTGGAGGTTCTCAACAATGCGCAGTGGGGTGACACTCTTTGGAAGAACCACAGTCTAACGGTGATATCAATATTTGTGTCGGGTCCAGAGAGATGGTAGACATACGCCACGCTGGACATGCCAGGAGATTATAACTTGTGCAGGAGTGATGCCAAGTTCCTTCGCAATGTCCTCAACTTGGCGCAACAGTTCAGCTGGAAAACGGAAGGGATCTCGTGGCAATTATACTCATCTCAGGGACTTGAAGCGTTTCTTTGACCTTATCTTGACCTCCGAGAGGAGAGTATGCTTCTAGCAGAAGACCATTTTCCTTCGCCCACTGGAGTGATTGTTAGAATTGGGGATACCAGCTAAATAACGAAACTCGAACCTTCAGAAGGTCAGGCTGAGGATTCCAGTAGCTGAGTTCAACTTGGTTAACAGCTGGTGGATATTTGAGTGGATTCGCAGTCAAGTTTTGAAGTCTAGGAGCAGACGAATGAGCTTTTCTGGATGAATCAATCCCAGATCCTGGGAATACCTTCGGACGCTGAAACTGAGTAATCTGACGTTAGTTTACAGTTCAATGTGAATGACCACAGATTCCGCACTTGCTAACACCAATATTTCTGATTTTACCCTTCTGAACCATTTCCTCGAGCTTTTGCCAAGTATGATATGGATTCTCCGTGAGATCGTAGTCGACTGTTTGACCTTGACCTTTCTTAAAGGCAACCGGCCAATGGATGAGATACAAGTCTAGATAGTCTAAGCCCAGTCTGGTTAGGGACTCGTCGAGAACTGGCTCAACGTCTTGCGGAGCATGGAAACTATTCCAGAGCTACGTAAATGGGTATATGAGAATGATGGCTACTGAAGAAAGCAGAAGCTTACTTTTGAAGTGATCCAAATGTCCTTGCGAGGCACGCCGCTCTCGCGGATGGCTTTTCCAACCTCAACTTCATTCTGAAGTACATTTTCAACAAGGAAAAGGAAGACATGAGTATAGACGTACACCATAAATCCATGCGCCGTCGATGTGTCGGTACCCGGCTTTTAATGCCGTCTATGATGGTCTTCAGTAATTACCCGACGATCAGAGAATAGATGGGGATATATACCTTAACAGCTTCACCTACATGACCAGGATCTGCACGCCAGACACCTGAACCGCAAGAGAATAAGCCAGTGATGTTGAAACGAAATCAAGCAATCGCACCTAGAGCAACTGATGGGATCTTATCGCCTGAGGGCAGCGTGTAGAAACTCGGTAGCCCCGGAGTAGTTGATAAAGTCCTATTAGTGCCATGACGCCCAAGGCTTTGTGCATTCAGGACAGTGACATTATTCATGATCACCTCCTTGTTCCTTATCATTCGACACGCAGCCGGAATCTTCCTAACAGTCAAAACAAGAGCGCACATGATTGCGAGCAGGGCAAGGGGACGAAAGGCGGCCTTCCTGGTCGCGATATTGTGGCTACGACGAACACTAGAGGCGTCCTCAAGGTCAACCTTATGAGAGTCGCTCGTGGGAAGAGGGGAATAGATTGGTGGCATGAAGTGAGATTCCAGATCTGAGCATATGAAATACAAACATGATCGCTTGATACTCTGACACTGTATGTCGGTTCCCATTGTGCTCTTTGTGCACCTTGGCCGCCACCACCACTTGTATTAGTACAAATATATACATCACACTCGTTATAGTTTGTTTAGTCAGTAGATCACCTAATTGCATACGTCTCTATCTTGTCTCTGGTCAAAGATAGTCCAGTCTTTAGGCTTCTTTTGGTTCGCTTGTATCAGAATCTAGAAGATGTAATTCACAAAATCCTAATACCCCAACACCACCGAGGTCCATTGTAGAGCCTGCAAGTTTCCCTCTCCCTCAGACTGTGAATGCCAAACATTGTCACTGTCACTGACCCACAGAGTTCATCTAGTCAATTCTGCTGTTCTCCACCACTGAACCCCACTGAGTGCAGTCCTGTCTATTGTCACTGTCCCTCCTTATCTGTTGCTGCTAGTAACCCTCCTTCCTTTCCTAGCTAACACTCTAGATGCTTCATCAGAAAATGCCTCTGGCCATGCTGTTATCATCATTCTTCATGAAGTAAGCTGATCTGGTAGATTAGAATGTATAGCATAGGTATATAGGATGTCTGTTGCCTTCAGAAACCTTATTCTGTTCTCTTAGGTTTTCCTGGAGGTAAGTTGTGTCTTTAGTGTGTCTTGTCAATATAGCTTAGGTTCTGCTGGAGATTGCAAACTCTGCTAAACTCTGTGGACTTTGCCTAGTTGCTCTAACAGAAGATGGGTTTGAGAGCTGGACATTGTTGAAGTTGACCCATTATGAAGTTTACCCATTACACTTCAATATTGTGGATTAGCCTAGGTACACTTTTTATATCCTCTTTATATAAATATTTCTCACCTCAGTTATCTATCTTTACTTATCTATCTTCTGATTATAAACTACCATAGCCATTAACAGACTGTAAGTAGAATGTAGATAATTTGAGGGGAGAAATATAAGAAAATGTAAATAGATATATATATATAGTTCAAAATAGTAACTTAAAAGAATAAAAAGAAAGAAAATATGAAGAATGTTAAGAATCATTACTCTGTAAGCATTCTATGTTATCTATATAAACCCTCACCCCTAGACTAGCAAATTTTGTACATTGGTTACTAGTCCCAAATATAAATTTTTGCAATATATCTTAGAAAAGTAGCTTTGAATATGTTAGCAGTACTCAAAGAGAACCTGTCCTAGTTTGGTATGTTTCTTCACAAAGTGGTACTTGATATCATTGTGCTCAGTATGGTGATTATTTTTATTGTTTGAACTATTTGATAGAGCTATTATTATCAGCATAAAATAATTATTAGTAGAGAAGTAGATAGTCTAATTTTGTCAAAGTACTTGATTAACTAGAGAGCCTAGATTGTTGTTTGTGTGAATACCATATATTCAGCCTTAACCATGGATAGTACTACTGTTTCTTGTCCCTTTCTTCTCTAGAATACTGGTTCTCCTACTACACAGAATACATCATCCTTAGTGGATTATCTAATATCTTTGCAACTAGCAAAATCTAAGTCAACAAATTCTACTGGCTTTAAGCTTCTCCCACTATAACATGTTATACTGTAGTCTATAGAATTGTTATAGACCAACTTTCAAGATATCCAAGGAATTTGTTTTCTATATACAAATAAGACCTCTCATTTATCTGAGACATAATCTGTATTTGTACATGCTTATGCATAGTGTTGTGGCAACCACTTATCACAATGACAAATAATCTCACTAACGGGTAAACCTCTCAATAGAGTTATAATGTGGGAATTTCACAAGAGAACTCGACAAGGAGTATCTGCTAAATTAGAGTCCTATATATACAAAACATGCTTGGTCCATGCTACCAATATTTAACCCTACCCTAATGTCCATGCTTCGTCCTCATTCCTGCCTTATGTTCTATTCAAGGCTACCATGTATATTCCATGTGCCCTGACATTATTTTCCAGATTCTTCTACCACCTTCTAGGCCTATGACATCACATCATGTGACTTGTCATGTGACTGTGATGTCACGTGCCTCTTCATTGTCACTAAAAGAAAAAAGAAATTCAAAAGAAAAGAAATATAAAATCAAGAAAAATAGATAAAAGAAAAAGAAAAATATTAGTGTCTGAAGCGTTCCATAACACATAGATCAAGTTTCCATATTTCATTGCCTAGTAACTCATTATCCAGATTTCAGATCATTCTATTGCCTAAAAACTGTCTTTATAGTGTTTTCTTAGCTATCTGTTTTACTATCATCTTAGCCATAGTTCTGATCATTAGATACTCTATACTTTTCTAAGTCTAATAATCAAATCTTAGTAATCTGCTTCTTCTCTTTCCAAATCCTGACCTCACTGAAATTATGACTATATAACAAGTAGTTGATACAATATATATGTTAAAACCAAGATTATTGTCTATTGTTCTCAGTTATAATCTTTCATGGATAGTTATAATCTTTCATGGATAAGCATCCAACTTGATCTATACTCCAGATATTTTATATTTACCATATAAATAACCACATCCATTTCTGGATAAGTAATCAACTTGATCTAACCCCTTTTCATACAATGAACTGTGGATATTTACTTGAAACAAGAACTATGCTTAATAAAAATTCTTTATTTTAGTGATATCAGAAATATTCAAAGTGAACTTGTGTCATATTCTGTTTCCAACTGTATCTATCCCAACCCACAGATAATCTCTTCATCCTTATCTATACTTCCTATTCTCTTCCAGTGTAGATTATATCTTTTTATTTCATCTTGGATATTCTCACTAGGTTTGGTTAACTCCATAGAACTCTATTCTCTAATATCTGAGAATCACCAGTATCTAGAGTAACTTGCTTAGCAGTTTACATTCCAAATAGCTTATGCTATCTAGTATAATCTGGTGGTTTACACTATACTAGCTTATCCTAAAAATTGGCTAAAATTAGCACCTATCTCTAGTGTTGGTAATAACACATCTTGCTACCCTTCAGAGGTTTTCCACCCATTAAGTTCTTCAAGTCCTATTCTAAAATATACAACTAGTACAGCTAGTAGAGGCATAGTATACAAGCTGAAGTCAAAGGTTGTTCCAACCTATCTTTTATATTCTCAGATAATATATAAGTCACTTGTTCAGACTTCTGAGATGTCCTACTAGATCTTAGATAATGAGGTGTGGGCTATGTCTAACAACTTGGGACATTTTTTATTTTTCTTGATTTTTATTATTCCTTTTTCAATTTTCTTTTATAATTTAGTTTTTTTATTTTTCTTTCTTTAGACTTAGCTAAGAGAATATAATGTAATAGTTATATGTTACATATGTTACTATCACACTATCATGTGACTTAGTAGAATATTATAGAAACTACTAGAAGAACTAAGTCATAGCTTTAAAATAGGTTAGATATGTACAAACCAACTGCTAAAAATATTAGATTATTATATCCAGAAGAGAAAGCAATTCATGAGAAAACTATGGATAAGATTAGATGAAGTGTAAGAACATTATCTGAGATATACAGATATAGATCTAGGATGACCTTGGTTTCAGCTAGTATACTATGCCTCTATATGTTATGGTAATTATAATTAAAAAAAGATAACTAGAGAGAAGTGGAATATAAGAGGAGTTAAAGAGTCAGGCATGGAAACTCCAAAGAAGTACTCTGTGTCACATGATCATATAATTATATGACTATGATATAGTAATTACTATGTGATAAGTGTGACTATCATATATGATATTACATTATACTCTTTGTCTAAGTTCAAAATAAATAGAAAAACCAAAAATAAAAATAAAAGAAAAAGATAAAAATCAAGCCCATTATAACTCTAACACTAAACTTCTGTGCTGAAACTACAGTACAAACTAGCCTAATAAACTTTAAGTATACTACTAATATATAAGTTTTCTTATAATTCTTATTAATTATCTATATAAATACTCTGGTAATAGTTCTGGTCTTCCATTATTTCAGGCTTCTATCTTCTTGCTATTTGATACTATATATCTACTTAGATCTGACTATATTCTTGTTAGTCAATTTTAATACAATTTCAAAAACTTCTTGTTCTTTTAGTATCTATATCTCTTTTACAATTGGCTCTTATTGGCTTCCATTACAAGTCTGGCCTTACTATAGTCTTATAGTATGTTTTTAGTACTCAAGAAATTATGTCTTTTTCATTTTTATTTTATTTAGGATTAGGGTTTAGTAGGATATTATAGTTACATGATGGGTCACACATGTCACATGACAGTGTCATAGTCATGTGGTCACAATGGAAGGATATAGAAGGTTCCAGTACAATAATGTCATCCAGCATGTTATGATCTCAAGATCTTAGAGTGGATCAAGAAAAAGAATCTTGTATAGAGTCTATATAAGAGAACTCAATAGAAAACTCCATACAGGATTGTCTACCTTATATACTAGAGGGCCCTGGTCCATGCTAATGATAAATACTTCTGCTTTAATATCCATATCTTAACTATAAGTACATCATGTGTATTTTATAAGATAAATATACCATTAACATGTACCTTAACATCATTCTTCTCACTTCTTCTCTTCAAGTCTAGGCCTATGACATCACCTCATGTAATATATTATGTGACCATACCTCTTCATCATCAATAAGAAGTAAAAGTAAAGATAAAAGTAAAATAAAAAATAAAATAAAAGAGAAAAGAGAAAGAAGAATAAAAATGAGGGAATATTAGAAAAATGTTAGATCCAAGATTTGCAGCTCTGACACAGCATGTTTAACACATGTTGACCTTAAGGCAAACATATGGTCATTTAAAGTAGGCTAAAGTAGGGGAGCACAGACCATGAACCAGTATGTTATAACTTAAGTTATATGTTAAGCAAAAGATACACTCTTGTATTGAGTAACACAAAAGAACTCAATAGAGTTCCTAAGTACAAGATGTCTACCTTATATACCAACTACTGATGGTCTGTGCTACACTCCTTTAGCCCTACCCTAATGACCATGTGTTTGCTTTGAGGTTAACATGTATTAACCATACCATATAACATTATTGTTTCTAAAACTTTCTTTGTTGTTCCATCACATCACATGAGTGTGTAATTTATGTGACTGTGACTGTGACCTGTGACATCACATTTTGTCTTCTTCACCTACATTTAAATAAAGAAAAAGAAATTTGAAATCAAATAAAGAAAAGAAAAATAAAATAAAACCAAGCCTATTGTTCACAACTCTGACACAGTAGTATATAAGATAGACAATCTTACACAGAGTTCTCTATCAAGTTCTCTTGTGTTAACCCTGATACAAGGTTTCCTTCTTTGATCAACCCTAAGATCACTGAATTATAGTAGTTTATATATTTTCTTGATACTTTAAGTTTAGCAGATAGTTTTAGCTTTCTACAAGTTTGTCTCATGATAAGAGGTATATCAAGACTGTCTCTTGTATCTTTATTCCAAGTTGATGTTATGTCTAGAAGAGAATTAGCAACTAGATATACTAAGTTGGTTAATAGTAGCAATAGGCTTAGATAGTTAGAACAGATAGTTGAGAGCTAATTAGCAATTTTTTATAGAAGTCTATTATTACTTATAGTCTGAGAGAAATTCTATACTAGAGTAGTATCATATGTCAAAGTTTAAACTCTGAGTATAAATATCTTTCATAGCAGAATACTCTCTTTCAAACTTTATAAGTAGTTTATCTTTCACAGTAAACTTACTTATATCAAAACTTTGTGAATACTTTGTCTTTCACAGAAAAGTTTACTTCTATCCAAAGTCCAAACCCCAGTAGTATCTCACTATAAATAAACTCAATCAAACTTTTGTCTAGCTACTAGAGCTAGATATAAATATTGACCTCACTTAGCATGAAGAATTACTAGACTATATAGTAATAACATTACTTGAGTATCCAAGTGTTTTAGATACTTGCTTTAGTATTTAGGAATAGTAAATACTCTATAATCTATTATAAAGTATCTTCAGTCTGATAATCAACTATAATCATTTCTAACACTAAACTCTAATGTCAACAACAACACACTTATTTTCTATCAAAACTTACTATCTCAAACTCCATTCTCATTATCTAAAGCTATGATCAAGTGATAAGTATTATAACTTAAATTCTAAAGTTTGGACAAAAGACAACTTTTATATTGAGTAATACAAGAGAATTTGATAAAATTTCTAGTACAGACTAATATATCTCATATACTATATACCATGGTCTATGTACACACTACAACTAACCTATCCTAAGTACACATGCTTTTTATAAGACCAATATACTGTTGTTATACTATGTCGTATCATTTTTTTCAAAACTTTCTATATTTTTTTCCATATCATATAATTGTGTAATCAAACTTATAACAGTTGTCATGTTTTTGTGACATCTGTGACTGTCACATATTATATTCTTTATCTAAGTTCAAATAAGAAAAATAAAAATAAATAAAATAAAATAAAAGAGAAAATAAGAATAAACTGAGCTCATCTTCTTGAAGTTTGATAATAAGTAGATGACATAATATATAAGCTGAAGCCAAGAGTATTCCTAAAGTTTACAATACTATTGTTAGAAACTCTCAGAGTAGATTTAAATGTTTTCTATTTTCTTATCTCTTATTATTATTTCTTCTCCAATTTCCAATTTATTTTTTATAGTTTAATTTTCTTATTCTCTTCTTTGGACTTAGCTAAAAAAGCATAATGTGATATTATATATAATAGTTATAAATATTACAATTAATACCTTATGGATTACTTCATTGTTTGAACATGTATTAGAGTTAGTTTTATTCTTGACTTATATCTATTACATCTTATGTTTCCTTCATATTCTATTAGTTAGTGTTTCATATAGTAGTAGAGGTTTTCTTATATTTTTCTCACTTTTTCCTTATTGTTTTCTCAAAAATGTCTTACTTATTTCTCATAGTCTATATATACATATAGTAGTAAATATAGTTTTGTATCTTTACATTTTACTGTAAGAGGACTTGCTCTTCTGAAACTTTTTTCTCTCTATATTTTTGGCTAATTTGTGTTCCATAACCCTTTCTGGTATTTCCACTTATCTACTGATCTGCTTTCTTATACTTCAGATCTCTTCAAGCTACATATAAATATCTCTAACTGTCTAGATATGCTAACTCTTCTTTTTTATATTTCCTTACTCTTTTATAATGCTCTGTAGTCTTTTATAGTCTATTATTATTATTTGCTTATCTACTTTCTTATACCCTGTTCTAGAATCTTCTATAATCTCTCTGTGTCATATGACAGTGTGACAGTGACATATGTGATAACCCTGTGACAGATATCATGTCTCTGTTATATATGATATTATACATATAAGTTTAAAATAAAGAAAAAGAAAAGAAAACTCAAAATAAAACTAAAGGAAAATATAATCAAGTCCTGTCTATTGTTTACAACTTTGACATTTAGCTCTTTTTCAATTCAGTCTTCTCATTTTGAACTATTCTTGATTACTTAAGTATTATCATTCTCTGCTTATATAAACAGAATTCTAGTACATTAGAATAAACATATAATTAGTATTCTTAGACAATAAACTTAGGATTTTCTAGAGATTTGAAGTGTTTTTCTCTTCTATCCAGTTACTCTAACATTTACCAATTGATCATCTTCTCTCTTACTCAAGTCTTTGTCTAAGTTGCAACCTGAGCCAAGCTTAGAATTGTAATAATAAATATCATAAAGTATGATAGAAGTATAAGTTATAATTACTATCATACTATCATGTGACTTGATAAAACATTAGAAGAACTTGACTATAGCTCTAGAATAGATTAGGTACAAAAAGTAGACTACTCTGTAATAACTCTATTAAATTTTCTTGTATTACTCAATACACAAGTGTACTTCTACTCTGATACTTAGGCCTAAGTCATAACAACTACATTCTCAGATAAGTTTCTATACTTGATCTAAACTTTATTTTTAACTTTACAGACTTTTATCTTAAGTGTGAATTATGTCTGACAACTCTTCATCATCATCAATTTCCAGTAGAAGTGGTAATTTTATTCTTTATTCTTCTACCTGCTTCTTATATATTACTATTATCTTAATTCTATAAAGCTTAATAAACTACTCTGTCAGCTTCTCTATTCTTTACTATTCTATTTAGAATCCTAAGTTCTTGATACTAAACAGTATATTGTCTTCTATCTTATACTTTATTGATTTCACTCTCTTTTTATTTATAACTTACTTCATCTCTTCTTGTACTTTTGTTAAAGCTGTCTGAGCCTTTTCCTAAGTTTTCTTTATCTCTTTTATAAATTCTTCTGCTTTCATATATTTCTTCTTTTTCTTTATCTCAAAGTCTATTCTTGGATTCTACTTATAGTTTGCCATAAAAGACATTACTTTTTTTATAGTATGAATTTCATTGTTGTAGACAAATTTGCTATTGCTAAAAGGTCTGTATTATAAGACAAGAAAGTGTGAACAGACTTTAGTAAGATAAGATAAGATATAGACACTAGTTATATTATTAGTCTACAACAAGAGAGAGAAGGCATGTGACTAGGAAGTCACATGACATTATGTCATAAGGCTTAAAGTGGTCTATATTATAAGACGAATGTGTGAACAGACTTTGGTAGGGTTAGGGTTAGGACAGAAATAGGACAGTAGTATTATTATTAGTCTACAATGGGAAAAGGGCATGTGAGATGATGTCATAGGCCTAGAGTAGTCTAGAAGGGTCTATAGGTCTAGAAGAGTCTATAAGGCTAGAAAAGCCTAGATAATAATGTCAGGGAATATGTACACCATATTGCTACCATATGTAGGATACATGGACATTAGGACAGGATGCACAGTCTTGTACAGTCACTATGGAGTAGATATGAGGTAGACACATTATTGTAGCATGGACTACTTATAACTTATATAAATAGGATAGCAATATAGTGAGGGCTCTTTGTTGAGTTCTCTTGTAATCCCCACTACTAGATAGCCTACTGAGAGCTTTGCTGAAGTTAGCATATCACAAGTGCTGTTCCAGCGAGTGGTTGCTACAACAGTCTAGAGCAGTCTAAAAGAATTGGGAAGAGTCTAGAAATAGAGTAACGTCAAGGAACATGTTAACAGCATAGGTTCCTTATGATGTACACATGGTATATGCATAGATGACAGAGATTAAGAGTAGGGTTTAGGGTATGACGCCAGGACACATGTATACAGCATACTGGTCTTGAGGTAAACACATAGTAGATGAGTAATAAACATGAAGATAGTGCATAGACATTAGGATAGGCATAGAGAAGTTGTAGCACGGACCAAGGACACTTATATAAATAGTCGGTAGAATACTGTTGTGGTTTCCTGTTGAGTTCTCTTGTGAATTACACAACTCATATTCCCCACTAAATATCTGTCTTTGAAATTTATTGATTGTACTTTTATTGGACATTAGTCTAGTAGTTGTCACAACAGTCTGGTCACATTTATTATCTGTGATTAATAAATATTCTTAGATATTGTTCTAGCTTCTAGTGTCAGAATCAAAGATGGTAGATTCGTTCTTTTTCAGTTCTAGTCTCTTATTTAAAACCTTTTCTATTTTTTACTTGTATTTTTTCTATCTTTTTTCTCTTTTCCTCTTTATCTCTTATTTTAAACTTAGAAGAGACAAGATGACATTAAGGTATGACAACCATCATACAAGTTACAAAGATCACAGTCACAGTCACAAATATCTTGTGATATAAGAGTGTCACAAACTTCATTTAGCTTGTATTTCTATAACTAGTAGACCGATTTTCACAAACTAAGTTGCACTGAAAAGCTACAAATGAGGGCTATCTGCATATATATAGGATGTACAAAAGTGACAACAAAAAACCAAGATATCAGGCCATCAGTAACTGTAAAGGCTTTGTTTGCTAATATCTCATGAACATCTGGACATATTCATACAATTGAACTTGCATTGGAAAGTGCTCACCAAACTGTTTCCAATGATATATAACATATCTTATAGCAATAAGTATTGATAGAGATACAAGCATATCAGTATAGTGATATAATTAGTTATCTTTTAAAATTAGCCTGACAGCTGCTATAACAGATAACAGTTCCCATTAGATACAAGTTTTGATTATATGATGGAAAAAGCTTGTGCACAGACCATCACTCTTTTGTGTATATATATTTGTGTCTGAGAATTAGACCTCAGACTTAACAACATTAATTATTCTTGTTGATATTACTCATCATCTATTATCATCATCTCCTTATACCTCTGAAACACTATTTAGTTCAAGTATCACAACCAGTGAGTAACTCATTTTGTGATAAGAAGAAGGATAATATTATACATCATAAAAATATAAGAACTTTATCTATATAATCTCATAACACTTAGGGTAGGCTAGATATAAGTATGTACAGATTATACATCAGAGATATATAAAGTAGATATATCTGTATTAAGAACTTTACTGAGTTCTTTTGTAATAAACAATATAAGTTCTCTCTTTTGATTAAACTCTCAGTCTTAAATCATAACACCTAGTTTATTTATACCATCTGTTCATGAGTCTACAGAAAATAAGCTATCAACAGTGCTTAACTTCGATCTTCAACATTTCATTTAGCTTTTTTATTAATACTGTTATAAACTACAGATCTTTATTTAATATGATTGCTATGAACTTAAGCTCAAGTATTAAAATAAAAGTATAACTCATACATTAAGTAATACAAGAGAACTTGATAGGGTTTCTAATATAAAATAGTTTACTTTATATACTTTAGTTTGTTGGTTTATACATATTATACTAACTTACTCTAAAACTATAACTAAAATCTTTTAGTAGGTGTTATGATGTTTTAATAGTTACATGACTGTGTAACAGTAACAGTAACATGCTTCTATACACTAACCTATCTTAAAGTAATAACTAAGTCTTTTTAGTAGGTTTTATAATGTTCTATCAAGTCATATATCTTCTTAGCTAAGGTTTAAGAAAGAAAAAAGAAAAAGCTAAACTATAAAGAGGCAAAGAGAAAAATAGAGAGATAATTGAGTCTATATTTATGAATTCTGATATTACCTTCCTTTCAAGATTTTTTCTCTAAAAAAACTGACTTTTATCTCTGCCAATTTTTTTCCAACTTTTTTAAATATTCCATCTCAAAATTTCTATTGTCCTATTCATACAACATCTTTGTTGTATATCCCTAGTAGTTTTTCTTACCTAAAGTTTCTTTCTTCTATTGATTTAGTCTCTTTTGCCTACTGACTTTTATACTTAGTCTTCCTTTGAAGTCTTTCTATCTGACTAAGTACTTCATATATTTTCACATCATTCTTTTGTTAAGTATTTTCTCAACTTCTCACTCTTCTCTGTCTACTTCTACTGTCAAGAACGAAAACAGTGGACTTAATATTGTTCAATTTTTTCTTTTTCATTTTTATTTTCTTTTTGATTTATTTTCCTTTATTCTATTTTTAGAACTAGGGTTAGAGTTGGAGTGACAAGATCACGCTGTCACACAGCTAGTCACATCAGATGACATAGTCACAAGGCACATGATATATGGAAAAATGATATCATACAACATGTGAAATATATATTGACCTTAAGACATACATATGGTTGTTTAGGGTAGGTTAGAAATAGCTCATACAGACCATTAGGTATTTGTATATAAGGTAGACCATCTTGTACAGAGTTCTCTATCGAGTTTTCTTGTATTAACCTAATACAAGGTTCTTTCCATTGACCAATCCTAAGGTCTTTGAGTTGTAACATCTACCAGCTTTGGTTTCTCTACCTTTTATCTTTTCACTGGTTCTTTATATTTAACTACTCTACTAATATGTACCACAGAGTGAATTCTCATTAACACCAGCAGCCTCAGCTTAACCACATTAACTGATACTATCTCTCCAATAGTATATAGTCTGATATATTATTCTATCAACTTTCTTGCTTATCTTTCCTTGAATACTAAATCTTTAGTGCCCAGCATCACTTTACTAATCTTCTCTCACTTTTCTGCTTTCTTCTGTCCCCTATCCACTTGTTTCTTTATTTCTTCCTATGTTTTTCTTAATTCTACTCTTAATTTCTCTCATATCTTCTTGATTCTTTTTACAAACTCTGTTACCTTCTCTACTTTTCCTTTTTTCCTAACATCTACTTCTATGTGTAACTTTCTCCTACAGTTTGCTATGAATGGGAAGACCTTAGTCACCACATAGACTTTGCTATTAACTATGAATTCCACTATAGCAAGCTATTTAGGCTAGTCTTTCTGCTAATGACCTACAAAGAATCTCAAGTACTATTCTAAATTTTGGTTCATGTGCTCTGTTTGTCCATCTATTAAAGAGTGAAACACCATTGATAACTTTGTCTGAATTCTTAGCATTCTATTTAATTTCCTTGTCAAGTCTACTATGGACTGAGAACTTCTATCTAATATTATGATTTTTAATAAACTATGTAGCTCTTATATATTATCTCTAAGTAACCTTGCCAATTATTGCTTCTCTCTCTCTTACCACTATCTTGTATGGTAGCATCCAGTAGAGAATTAGCAAATACATTGTATCCTTTTGACAATAAATCTTCAAAACATTTCTTTAACAATTTCTACAACTATATATATATATATATTCCAACATGTTGTTTGTAGCCTATGTAGACAGAATCCAAACTTTAAACAACAACCCTACATGGGCAGATTAAGTTGAAAATGAAAGAACTTAAAGTCTATCTCTCTTCTATGCAATAGTCAAGGAGAAAATGAACAACTTCACTAACTAGGTGCCATTAGCTAAATCCATATATGCTTCTCACATAGAAGAATTATACAACATGACTAATCCTCAAGGTTTTAAACCTATGGTCATTTCATATGCCACCAATTAGCATGTGGATCTGTAATTTTGAAATGATAATTCCTATCCAATTTCCATTTTTGGCATGAACAAATATTTGAATGGTGATGTGAAAAACATTATCTGCTCACTCCTCAGAATTGTGGCCTTTATTAAACAATGCAGGCTAAAAAACAAGACTGCTAAGGATATTCCTCAAATTGGTGAATTTGGTTTTGTGACATGTGATTTTCTCTCAGCTATTTATGAATCTACCTGGGGCAAACTAATAGCTAATCAAGACAAGAAATCTTTTAAACAATGTATTTCTGCATAGTTTAACAGTAAATTGACTAACAACATAACTCCAAGAAGAAAAGGTAAGAGTAAGCAAGCCAGCATTTCTAAAATTCCACCATTTATCTTTTCTAGGCCAAGCAAAAATATTTTGGCCAAGTCAAAGTATTACAAAAAATCAAATAATAGATTTGAACTCTAATTTCAACAAGCTTTCTTATACTTCTAAAAGTCACATCAAAGATATTGTTAAAATCAAAGAAGTATTTCCCAAACTTTTAGTTGGTAAGGTTAACAAAATCAACAATGTCATTAACAAACCAAGTCAAAAGAGTAAACTTAGACTCAATATGACTATAAAAGGAGCCTTTAAGAAACAAATCATTATTTCTATAGGTATTAATAACATGAAGAGAGTAATAGCAAGCTTTAACATTCATGTTACTAATATAAACAGACTTCTCAAAAACATAAAATTGGGAATTTCAATTGACTTCATTCAAACTGACAACAAGAGTATTATTGTCACTAAAAACAAAGTTACTGTGACTTCCAACTTAAACAATGTAAATTCAAGTAATATAAAGAGTCTAAAGCTTTCTCAATTGAAGTCTTACTTGAAGATCTTAAGCATTCTATATTTTGTAAAAGATGCTAATCTCCTCATCACTACATATACATATATTGTTGAGAGAGTTATTCAAACTACTTATCTCTTTAATGATATTGTATTAGCTTTTTGTCTATGTATTATCAAAGTATCTCCCAAATTAAATATAGCCATCATTTGGATTAATATTTAGAACTTCCAAAATAAGACTAAAGGAAAACTACTTATATATAATAATTGCTGGAAATAAGAACATATAATATTCATATGCCATATATATAGAGCCAAGAGCAAGAAATATAATAGATTATACAAACTTGAACACTATAAAGATATGGTATGGTATTACAAAGCTAATTTCAAGACCAACCTCTCTAGACTCAAAACTTCAAAAAGAGAATCTTATTTACATAGCTTTAAATGTATCAACTGTAAGGGTAATCATTATGTAGATAGCAACCTTTACTATTTCTGGAAACATAAGTTTAATTACAACTGGCACAACCAAAAGTATCACAAATGAGCTACTCACTAGTTGTGATGCTTAAACTTAATGGTGTTGCAGAGGTTCAGTATAAGAAGATAAAGAATAAAGGTTAATGATAATTGATATTGTTAAGTCTGAGATTTAATCCTCAGACACAGAGGTATATATACAAAAGAGTAATGGTCTATGTGCAAGCTGTTTCTATCACATGATCAAAACTCATACCTGATGGGAACTGTTATCTGTTATAGCAGCTGTCAGGCTAATTTTAAAAGGTAACTAATTATGTCACTATACTGATATGCTTGTATCTCTATCAATACTTATTGCTATAAGATATGTTATATATCATTGGAAACAGTTTGGTGAGCACTTTCCAATGCAAGTTCAATTGTGTGAATATGTCCAGATGTTCATGAGATATTAGCAAACAAAGCCTTTACAGTTACTGATGGCCTGATATCTTGGTTTTTTGTTGTCACTTTTGTACATCCTATATGTGTGCAGATAGCCCTTATTTGTGGCTTTTCAATGCAACTTAGTTTGTGAAAATTGGTCTACTGGTTGTAGAGATACAAGCTGAATGAAGTTTGTGACATAAGTAGTCATCAGTTGTTCACACAGCTGTTGTACACTTTATTTCTTCCAACAGCTAAGATTATTCAAGTTGATTATTCAAGTTCATACTCCACACTATTGCAAATAAGTTATTTACTTGATTCATCTATCTCCACACTGTTTTCATGGACTTTTGCTTCAAGCATGAGCCATGCTCAACAATGTTATGAGACACTTTGGACATGAACAATTTTTATTTTATTTTATTTTATTTTCTGACTTTATAGGGATTTTGTTTTCTTTTTCTTTTTCTTTTCTTTTGGATGATGAAGAGGCATGTGACACTGCAGTCACATGACATGTCACATGATGAGATGTCATAGGCCTAGAAGGTAGTAGAAGGATCTAGAAGATGACATCAGGGCATATATATACAACATGGCAACCTTGAGGCGAACATGAGGAAGAAGCATGGACATAAGGGCAGGGTTAATTATTAGTAGCATGGACCATGAGGACTTTGTATAAATAGGACTCTAATTAAGAAGAGGCTCCTTGTCGAGTTCTCTTGTGAACTACCTACAATATATCCATTTTGAGATTTACTTGCTTGTGCTATCATTTGTCATTGTGATAAGTGGTTGCCACAACAAACAATGAATAGCTTCAGAATAATCTTTAACTTGTGTGCTGCACCAACTATATGTATTACAGCCAAGGTTATCATCCACACCCAACTATATTAACCTACAGATAAGTGATTATACTTGATCCATTCACAGACAAGTACTCTCAGCTTGATTTGTCCCTCTTCCATATGACATTGGTGGACTTTCACCTGAGGTGAGAATCATGCTTAACAACTATCTTCTTGACAAAATCTCAAGTTATACCTGAGATGAATATTTACTTTAATTGGATTCCACCCTTAGCTCATCAAGAACTTTCTTGTCTGAGAGGAAAAATAATAAGAGTACCTTGGCTGACTCCTTTGTAATTTTTACTTAACATTGATGTCTAAAGGCAACTGAGCCAAAACACACTGGGACATTGTCACAGCTTTTGGCTGGGTTCACTGAATTTTTAGCAGTTTCCGCAGTAGCCATAGTTATCACAGTAGTTAAAATCCAAGCGCAGACATTGTACTTCAGTCCTTACTGTTCAATCACTGAACTTTAGGGTTTCATAAGAGACATCAGCTAAACTCGGCTCCTCTGATAGGATCATGCGATAGAAGAAAAAGCTTTAGATTTTGCCATTGTTATCGGAATCATGCAAACTATTAACGAGACGGACTGCTATAGCCATTGCAATCGATTAGACCAAAATACAAATAACCATAACCATAAATCCAGATCCAATCCGACGAGAACGCTATAGGGGTATAACCTGTACCACACAAAGCACCTCTATCACTTTTCCAAAGTACCCAATTCCCTCCATTTCTCAAACAACAACGCAATACCAGGCATGACGCCCTGTGGTCCGGCACTAGGATCACCTAAAATTTCTTTGATCTCCAACAAATCAAACTCCCTTCCAAACGCCAAGAAATGGGCGAATAGGGAGTTAAAATGGGGTTCTGCGCGGAGATGTAAAATTTGATGGAAATGAGCGTGGTAAATGTGGGCAAAGATGCGGAGGAGTTGACGGTAGATGTGACGAGAGATACCGGGGAAAGCGCGTTGGAATTCATGGTCTGGAAGTGGGTAGACGTTAGTAGCATTCTTATATGCGTAGAAGATACAGCAGCGTCTCTACGAATTTTGACACAGTAGAAGACAGCGGTCCTGTTGTAAAGGGAAGGACACGCACTCGTATTAGTAGGGAATACCAGCTCGTCGTTCAGCATAATTTGAATCGAAGACATGACGGTATCGATGTACTGCGGCGCAGTCATAGGCACAAACTTTCCAGAGGCCTGTTGCCAGAGATAATTCAAACTATATACATGCATTAGTGAGTCCAACTCGGAGGCGATAAACTACAAGGCATACTTGTGTCCTGCAGACATCGTCGGACACGTCATCTGCGTACAGCACTCCACCAAGACTCCACAAAACTCGTTCAGGTTGGTGAAGAAATCAAAAACTGAACGCCGAGACTCTTCGATGAGAGAAATGCTGAGCGTGCCATATGAGAGAATGCTCACTGTTGACGGCGACCCATTCCATTATATCCACGTACTTGGGTAGCACGACGATTGTTTTGAAGTTGCCTTTGACCAGCGCACTGTTGACGAACGGACTGCAGAGGTAGAGAGGTTTTCCGTCGTCCTTGCCGAGTGCAGCCGAAGGAGGTTGCGAGAGAGTGCCCTGCCGGGTGTAGCTGGGGGCAGAGCCTGGCGTTGGGGAGCGTCTGGTTCCGCGAGGAGCTCGGGGGCGTCTGGCGATGGTGAGCGGCAAGGACTGGCAGATGGAACGCGAAAAAAACATACCCGAAGAGAGACATAAGTCAGGTTGAAGGCTGAAGATATGTAAAGTGCAGAGTCAACATTTGATCTGATTGGGTCGTTACATCACACGGTAGTCTACTGACTACAAAATTCTATTCTATTTCTCCAGCAGACCCATCTCTTTCCATTTCTCCCACAGGGCCCCGACCCCGACGGGTGCTGAGCTGGTACCCATGACGTCTTTGATATCAAGGAGTGCATACTCACGGCCAAATGCAAGGAAATGGGCAAAGAGGGAGTTGAAGTGGGGTTCGGAGCGGAGATGGAGGATCTGGGGATAATGCGCATGGTAGATATGAGCGAAGACTCTCAGAAGCTGCCGGTACACATGCTGGATCATGGTAGGGAATCCCTGGGGGAAATCTTTGCCTAAAGACTGGACTGAGCATGCGCGAGGTGGGAAAAGGCAGCTTACGCACCCGACTTGGTCGGGAAAAAGTTCTCGTCTTCTACCAGGTTTTGTATCCATGTCATAACATAATCAATGTACGTCGGCGCAGGCAGGTATACGCTCTTGCGCTCCTGGTTGATCCATGGATAGCTCAAACTAAAATGTGTTTCGAGTTAGTAGACTTTGGATGGATGATTGCGGTGCGCACCTTGCACCAGCAGACATCGTTGGACATGCTTTGGAAGTGCAGCACTCCACAATGGTGCCATAAAACTCATTCAGGTTGCTGTAAAAGTCAGACACTGTCAAAATGCACAATCAGATTCGGCACAGGAGGAACGTCAAGTCCCGCACTGTTGATAGCGACCCACTCAATGATGTCGACGTATTTGGGGAGCATCACGATGGTCTTGAGATTTCCCTTGACAAGTGCAGCGTCGATAAACGGTTTACATAGGTACAGCGGCTTCTGTGCTGGAGGTGGAGGAGCAAATATCGAACTCGGTGCCACCGCCAGCATGCTGTTCGAGGATGTCGAGGATTTCTTCTGCACACGCTGCGTACTCCAAGAAACAGACCGCCTGCAACATCGGTGAGTCTGGTTAGGCCATAAAATCCAGTATTCTCACCCAATTGACTCCAGGAAGGACGACATGCTGGTGTTAAGTCAGGCTGCCCGCATAATCTATTATTGATTATGAATAGCAACCATTTAAGCAGTCTGATCCAGTGTCTCGATAAGGCAATACACAATGCCACAGCCATCTCCCGATAAAACCTTTCACCACCACTATCGATGGACTCGAAGATTTTTACTTTGCAAGGCAAAGGCCTCAAACTCAACAGTGCAGCAGATATTGCACCTTACCTCGAAAATATAGACCCAGCGCAAATCGAGGAAATCCACTTGGGTGGAAATACGATCGGCGTGGAAGCTGCTGAGGCTCTTGGAAAATTCCTCGAGAAAGCAGTGGCCCTCGAGGCACGTTGACATATCACATCCTTTGAAATCTTGTCCTGATCCTACAACGCTCATACCCAGACAGCAGATTTTGCTGACATATTCACCGGTCGCCTCATCTCCGAAGTCCCAAAAGCTCTCGGTTACATCTGTGACGCTCTTGAAACCAGACCCTCTCTTCTTGAAATAGATCTCTCCGATAATGCCTTTGGCAGCCGTTGTGTTCACCAGATTGTTCCCTTATTGAAGAACAACCGCTCTTTCCGCATTCTCAGACTCAACAATAACGGTCTCGGTCCCGAAGGTGGTCAAGCCATCGCTAATGCCCTTTTAGAATCCGCAAAGACTTCGAAATCAGAAGGAAAGAAGTCTAACCTCCGGGTGATCATTTGTGGACGAAATCGCCTGGAGAATGGGTCTGCACCAGCGTGGGCTGAGGCATTGGCTGCTCATGGAAATCTAGATGCAGTTCGAATGCCACAGAATGGGATCGGGATGGAAGGGATTATGGCACTTGCTAAAGGCTTAGCTCAGATTCCTTCATTGAGGCATATCGATCTGCA
>JAJOHK020000531.1:0-23946 GCA_022457215.2 Leucocoprinus gongylophorus | reverse complement strand
GTCACCAGACAACAACAGACAAAGGAATATGTCTGTCAAATCTTATATATCCTTCATGGATTATGCAGAATGGATATGAGCTCAGTCCAATAATATTTTGTGGGCTGAAAGAATTGAGAGAGGAGAACAGTTAGAACCCTCTCAAACTAATGTACTACTTGAACATAACATGTCAAGCAATATAGCTTATACATCTTATAGTAATAATGACAACAATATGTTATCCACCCCTGATTTGGAACTGTCCATTATTCTATACCAAGCAAATTAACTAGCTGACACATAATTGTAGGATGGTAACTTCATTCTAGTATCTTTATTTAGTACTGATAAAGTTCTTGCTGGCAATGCCAAGAATATTGCATGCTCTCTCCAGAGAATTGTAACTTTTATGAAACAGAAACCTTTGAGTAATAAAGCTGGTAATAGTATTCCCCAAATTGCAGAATTTGGCTTTGTTGCTTAAAAACTTATTACTGCTATTTATGAATCTGGATGGGGCAAACTTATGGCTAAGAATAACAGTAGGGCTTTCCATCAATGTATTTTGTCTCAATTTAACAGGAATAACATTCTCTATATTAATAAAACCAATGCTAACCTAGCTAATATATTGAGGACCCCTCCTTCTATTCTTTCTAAACCTAGCAAGAGTATACTTGCCAAGTCTAAATTTTACTTGAAGACCAAATCCTTTGTACAGGTTACTAAAGATAACACTAAAAATATTCTCAAAATTAAGAAGATGTTTTCTAAATTATCTAATAGTAAAATTATTAAAATACACAACATTGCTTATAAGAATGATCAGAAAGCTAAGTCTAAGATTAATATGACCATTAAAGAATTATTGAGAAAGCAAATTATCATACTGATAAACAGAGAAAATATTAATGTAATTGTAATTGTATCTGATATAAATGCTTATATTGCTAACATTAACAAACTCTTAAAATTTATTAAGTCTGATGTCTTAGCTAACTTTATTTGCTATGATAACAAAGATGTTATTATTACCACCAATAAGTTGGCTGTTATATCCAATATGAATATTATCAAGAAATACATCAAGAAGTTAGACAACATCAACTCAAACAATATTATGTGCCCTTGTCTTCCCCAGTCCAAGTTTAAAATTTTAGGAATACCATATTACTTGAAAAATATGTTCTCTTCTATTACATACAATTAAGTGGAAAAGGTAATTAAAGAAACTAATTTATTCAATAATATGATTTTAGCTTCTAGGCCTTACATAATCAAAGCCTCTTCTAAATCTAATATAACTGTTATTTAGATTGATATTTGGAACTTACAAAATGATACCAAAATAAAGAGTCTGATTAACAGATACTATAGTATAGAATAACACATCACTACCATTTGAGGGATCAATATAAATTCTAGTGTTTTTCAATACAAGAATTGTTGGAAATGGGAACATACTACTTTTACTTGCTATACACATGAGGCTAAATGTCAGAAGTATAATAGCTCTTATAAAATCAAACATCATAGAAAGATAACTTAGTATTGTAAAGTTAATTATAAAAATAATCCTCCTAGACTCAAAACTAAGCAAGGAGAGTTATATTCTCATTTGTTTAAATATATCAACTGTAAAGGTAAATATCAAGCTGATAGTTATGACTGTCCATTCTAGAAATATAGGTTTAATTAAGAATAGTATACTAGAAAAATGCTAGAGCTCTAAGAAATTAGGGCTAACTTAATTTGCTCAGTTATGGGTAGTGGTAAATAATAATTATAAAATTTCTAAAAATCTTTTCAAAAAAATAAATTGGTTATAGATTCAATTTTAGGGAACAATAAATTCAATAATATTATTTCTATCCAAGAACTACCATATTTGATTATCAAACAAATTCTTAGCTCCATATCTAAAGAAGATGAAGACCTTATAAGAGCCTCTTATGATCCATTCTAGACTATGTTTACAAGAACCTTGTTAGAACAACTGGACAGAAAAATAAAACACTTCAAATCTCTAGAAAATCATAAGTCTATTGTTCAAGAAATACTAAACTATACACTCATCTTTAGGAAATTCTAAGAAAATAGAATGAGAACTTCTCAAGGTAATGACTACTCTATATAATGACAGATTTGTTATAATATGTTAGAATTGTTATAACCTTAGCTTGGCTCAGGTTGTAACTTAGGCAAAGGTTTGAGTAAGAGTAAGAAATAAGTTGATTGGTAAAACATACAGGATAGTATCTACAGCTACATATACTATAAGGCACTGACTAATTCTATAATAAGAAATACATATTACATAGTCAATTATTAAGTCATAGCAAAGTAACCCCAACATATGTTGTCTATGAGTTGTTCACCTGTTAAACATAAGATATCAATCATAACAAGAATTCTATTTATATATACAAGGAATAATGATACTTAAGTAATCAGAAATAGTTTAAAATAGAGAGACTGAATTGAAAAAGAATAAAGTACTTAGCAAGTGTTTCTAGAGTATGAAAAAGCAGATGAGTGGATGATACTAGCAGACTTGAGAAGACTATAAAGTATTGTGAAAGAGTAAGAGAGTACTGGAAAAGAGAATTAAATAATATATCTAGATAGTTAGGAGTATTGGTATATAGCTTAAAGAGGTCTAGAATATGAGAAAGTAGATAAGTGGATGAGTACAAATGTGGAAAAAGATTATAAAACACAGATCAGCCAAAAAATATGAAAGAGAAAAGTCTTGAAAGAGCTAGTCTCCTTACACAGATCTTAATAGTACTAGTAATACAATATATTATTCCTCCAACCTAGTTGAAGGACATAGTGTATGGAATTTACATTGTAAGTGTGTTAGAAGTACAGGATAAAATATATATAGCACTAGCTAGATGTCAAAGCTAAGCTTAACATTATACACTTTTAGTATAACTAGTTCAGTAGCTAGTCTGTTTCTAACAAAGTAAATATCTTATTACCAGGCTTTATATAGAAGTTATCCAGCATGTTAGTGGCTTTATCTACAGGATCTGAAAGGCCAAAATACTAATGGATCTCATTAATAAAGCAGTTTTAATAAGAAAACCAGTCTTGAAATCTTTCTGGTTAAGGCTCATTTTAAACTAGTTTTGGACAATTCTAGAGAGATATATTATTAAAAAAGTAATTTTGATAACATTTATATTGAACTGTGTGAGATTTATGCAAAAATATAAGCAACATTAAAACAAAAATTATTGAACTTATTAGGCTTAGTACTACTTTTTTTTAAAAAAAATCAATGATTTATTACATGGGATATGAGAGCAAACCATGGTAGCTACTTTGTGACTATGTACATGAAGACTGAGACTACAAGAGGAAAAGTATTATAGCAACCACTTGTTAAAAGACCAATAATAACACAAATAAGTAAATCTCTTAAATTGGATATAGTGTGGGAAGTTCACAAGAGAACTCAACAAGGAGTCTCTGCTAAATTAGAGTCCTATATATACAAAACATGCTTGGTCCGTGCTACTAAAAATTAGACCTGCCCTCATGTCCATACTTCATCCTCATGTTTGCTTTAAGACCACCATATTATATATATGTGCTCTGACATCATCTTCTAAGTCCTTCCACCATGTTCTAGGCCTATGATGTCACATCATGTGACATGTCATGTGACTGCAGTGTCACATGCCTTTTCATTATCTAAAAGAAAACAAAAACAAAATTTATATAAAATCAGAAAAATAAAAGAAAAGAAGATAAAAATTATTAGTGTCCAAAGTGTCTCATAACAGAAAGAAACAAAGAATAAAAATAAAAAGAATAAAAACAAAAAATTTAGCAAGCTATATGCTAGTTGATATAGCAAATCCTTTGTTAAAAGAGAAGATATTGCTGTTGTATTTAAAGAACAAGATGAAGTGAGTTATTGAATCTTTTCTGGGATTCCAGTAATTATTGAACCTTTTACACTCATGCAAGATATATTACCTAAACTTAATGGGGTATACACCACATGGACACCTAAAGTCCTTCCTAGAGAAGAATCTAAGTCAATATTCACTAATAGGAGCATGATTGATAATAACTTTAGTAGTGCTAGCACATAATGAATTTAAGTGACTGGAGTATTGAAGCCAAGAACTGTCCTTGATAGCAGATGGTTCAAGAGAATTTGATTTATTATCAAGAAGTTCAAGGAAATTTTTTTCTTTGTGATCTGATGCTTGAAAGGACATCCTCTATTGTGATAGAATAGAGTTGCAATTGCATTTCTGACAAAAATCCAAGATGATTTGTATGGGAAGCTTGGCAATAATTCAAAACTTTTGGTATTTTTGTCCATTAAGGAATCTCAGAATTTAATGCAATTATTGTTATCCTTTCTAAAGAATTTTCTAAGTTTTCTAAAGATAGCAGCAAAGTGGATTTGGTATGGATGTGATGATAAATCAAAGATTCTCTTGGTAGCATATAGCAAATCTGTTATGACAATGATATGATTGATGTAAGAGATACCAACAGCTTGGTTGATACCACATCTAATAGTAAAGAGCTCTGCTTCAGTGGTAGAAACATTAACAGTATAATAATATGTCCTGATGACTGGACTATTGTAAGAGTGAATATGTGATATTGAGGTTGCAACATGATTTTTTATACTGGTGTCAGATATAACAATGAAAGAGTAAGGGTTAGAGAAGGTCTGAATAGTAATATCATTGAGTTTATATCATGGGTTCAAGAGTAAAAGGAAAAATATTCTGAGAAAGAGTTGATAAGTCTGCTCCCTAGAGAGAATTCTTTATTAAAAGGGGAAAATAAAGAAAGGAATTTATTACACCTATTATTCATGTTGATTAATAATTTATTTAAGCAAGATCTTTCCTTAGACATAAGATTGTGGAGGGATAATCAATATAGAATATGTTCATTAGATCTATCAGTACTGATAATTGATTTAATAATATGATTAAATAGGAGTGAAGATCTTCAGAAGTGGAATCTACTATATAATTTCTTGAGGTAAAGGTAAATAGGAATTAAGCCCAAAATGGCTTTTAATTCCTGCTATAGGTAAAGTTCAAAAAGCACTAGATATCTATAATACTGCTCTTTATTGCATGTTTTTGAGTACTTTAAGAGGGTAGTCAAGAGATGCTTTGTTATAGTACTATAACTGGAATCTATATAGTGCTATAGGTAAAGTGTAGTACCTATATAATTATCTCTTTTGAAGAGGAATAAGACTTCTTGATGGATTTCCCAACATTTTCATATATTTGATGGTGGAAATGGCTTTGTTGGTATAGGAGTTAATTGTTATGGCAACCACTAGTCACAAAGACTAATAATCACTCAAGACAGCAAATCTCTCAGTAGAAAATCTCTCAGTAGGATATCAAGTGGGGATTACAAGAGAACTTGACAAGAAGTCTCTGCTGGATTGATACCCTATTTATATAAGTTACACATGGTCCATGCTACAAATAATTACTCCTGCCCTAGTGTCTATGTATCATCTATGAATGCACTATGTATACACCATAAGGTAGCCATGCAGTTGACATGCTCCAGCCTGCTCTAGTCTATTCTAGGCCTTTATAACATAATGTCATGTGACATGTCATGTGACCACAGTCACATGCCTCTTCATCATCAAATAAAAGAAGAGAAAATCAAAAGAAAGAAAATATAAAATCTAGAAAAATAGATCAAAGAAAAAAATGTTAGTGTCTAAGTACACCATAACAATACCCCCCTCTTAAGGTTCCTACTCTGGAGGAACTTCCTGCCTCTCCCTCTCCTATTGCTTTTTCTTTCTATCTTGCCTAGTTTCTTTTCAATTTTTTCAAATATTCATCTTTAAACTTGTTATTGTCCCATCCAAACAAAATCCTTGCTGTATATCTCTCTGGTAACTCACTTCTCTTAAAATCCTCTGCTTCTGGATTCAATTTTATCTCTACTGCCTTCTGCTTTTCATTTCTCTTTTCTACTTGTCTTACTTCTTCTTTTCTTATCTTTTTCTCAAATTCTTCTACTAAGTCTCTTATATTCTTCAAATTTTCTAGTCTCTCCCAAGTATCTTCTTCTGCTGTATAGCCTTTCCATCTCACTAAATACTTCATTTTCCCCCTCTTCTCTCTTCTATCCAAAATCTTTTCTACTTCATGTTCCTTCTCACCAGCTATCTCAATAAGAGGTGGTAGTATCTTCTTCTGCCCCTCTACTTACTCTCAATACTTCACTATTCTTCTTACATTCACCACCAGGTGTATTCTTAATGATGCCAGTAACTCCAATTCTACTGTATTTTCTGATATGATTTTCTTGACTATATATAGTCCTATATACTTCTCTATCAACTTCTTCGTTGCTCTCTTCATCAACTTCATTGGAAAATCCTTTGTACTAATCAACATCTTATTCCCCACTCTATACTCCTCTACCTCTTTTCTATTCCTGTCTGCCTATCTCTTCATTTCTTCTTGTGGTTTCATCAACACTGCTTTTACTTCCTCATGTCTATCCTTCATCTCCTTTACAAATTCCTCTGCCTTCATATTCTTCCTCTTTTTTCTTATATTAAAGCCCATCCTTAGTTCTCTCCCATAATTGACCTTGAATGGTGATTCTTTTGTTGCTGTGTGTACCTTGTTGTTAAATGTAAATTCTGCTGTTGCTAACTATTTTAACCAATTGTTCTGTCTGTGATTGATGTACATCCTTAAGTACTGTTCCAGCTTCTGATTTGTTCTCTTCATTTGTCTGTCTATCTATGGGTAATATACCATAGATAACTTTGTTTCTACTCCCAACATTTGTTCAATTCTCTCGTTAATCCTGTCACAAACTGGGGTCCTCTATCTGAAATCACACTTTCTGGTAGCCCATGCAACTTCTATACATTATCCCTAAATAACCTTGCTAGCCCTTCTGCTGTTATTTTTTCTGTTATCACCACAAAGTGTGACATTTTCAAAAACCTATTGCATACTACCAACAGTAAGTCATAGTCTTTTGACACTGGTAACTTTGTAATAAAATCTACCAATATATGCTGCCATAGTCTCTCTAGTACCTTATTAGGTCTTAATTTTTCTGCTAGCATCTCTGCTTTATTCTTCATCCTCTAATATTGATCACATCCCTCCACATATCACTTTATCTCCTTTGTAACTTCTAACCACCAATAATTCCTAGTAACTATTTCTACCATCTTCTACTGTCCTCCATGTTCTGCCATTAGTGTATCATGATAAAGCCAAATGATCTCCAACATCAACTTCTTATCTCTTGGAATATATACCTTTCTCTTTTTCAATACTAAGTCCTTCTCTATTTGCCACTCTTCATTTCTCAATACCTTTACTTCTGCTTTTTTCATTTTTTCTACTGCTTTTATCACCTCATTGTCTCTTGCTTCTGATTTTTTAATCTTTTCTATTATCTCTTCCTTAGCTCCTTTAATCAACCACTGTTTTCTATCCATTGCTCTGATCTCTAACCACTCTTTTTTTAACATTATCTGATTTTCATTATCTCTCTCTACTCTTTCTATCCAATCTACTCTTCTGCTCAAACTATTAGCTTGTCCCATACTCTTGCCAGCCACGTGCTTCAAAGTGAAATCAAATCTTGACAAATATAAGGCTTATCTAGCTTGTCTTTGATTTAATGTCATATGTAAGTCTACTTGTCTGGAAACTACATTCTTGCAGTGGTGTTACCTCCAAAACATACAAGCCCACCTTCCATGGCAGCCACCTTTCTCGCAACACATCTTATGGCAGTGCTGCAATCATCCAGGTATTCTATCTTCTACAGCAGAGATACTCCTATTCAACTTGGTTTTTCATGATAGAGTTACTCTTGTTAGTATCTCAATACTAAAACCTCTGCTTGGGATAATAGGAGTTTTACCACTGAAATTCTGAGCATCTCCTATACTCTCCATTTGTATATAATACTAGTAGTTATACTATAATTTGCTAGTCTGATAATCAACAAAGATAAACTCTTATTGAACTTGATCTCTGATATTCAACAGTGACATACCAATCAGTACTCACTCCCACTCAGACTTTCTTTCCTTCATCTGAAGTTGCAACTACATGGCAGACAGACAGCGCAGTATATAAGCTAAAGCCAAGATCATTCCACAAGTCCACTCATCTTCGAGTATATTCTGTGGACTTTTACTCTGGTATGAACTGTATCTGACATTTAACATTTGTATCTTCATGAAGTATTACAAGTTTTTGTGATCCATCCATATTTCAAACTGATCCTTGGCTCCTTCTAAGAAATGCCTCTATACCTCTAAGCATTGAATGATTACTAACATCTCTTTATCGTAAATTTCATAATTTCTCTCTACTTCATTCAATGATTTGGAAATATAGGCAACTGGCCTCTATTTCTCGTCTTCACACTTCATTGACAATACTCCTCTTATGGTAAAATACAATGCATCTGTCTCTACTCTCATTTCTCTATCTAGGTTTAGTATTACCAAGACTGGTTCTGTTGTAAATTCCTTCTTCAACCCCTCAAACACTTTCTGCTGCTTTTCCCCCCAACTCCACTTTATTTCCTTTCTTGTCATCTCATGTAATGGCATTGTTATCTTTGCAAAATCTTTGACAAACCATCTGTAATAGTTTACCAATCCCAAAAACTTCTACACATCCTTTACACTCTTTGGCACTGGCCACTCTATCACTCTCTGAACTTTTTCCTTTTCCATTCTCACTCTGTCTTTCTCTATTATTACTCCCAAAAATCCCACTTTTCTAACCTTCCACACACATTTTTCTGGTTTTACAGGTAAGTTGTTTTCTTCTAACCTCCTCAATACTTTCTCTACTATCTCATCATGTCCTTCCTCTGTTTCTGTTGCTATCATTATATTATCAATAAACACTGCTACTTTTTCTTCCACCACTAAATCTCTTAGCAAATCATTTATTATTGCCTGGAATGTTGCTGGTGAGTTAATTAACCCAAAGAACATTACTGTGGGTTCAAATAACCCCTCTGACATCAAAAATGCTGCCTTCTACTCATCTCCCTCCTTTATCCTCACATTGTTATAACCCCACCTTAAATCCATCTTCATAAACATCCTTTTCTTCCTAATACTATCTATCAGATCCAAAATCAGTGGCAATGGATAATTGTTCTTGATCATCCAACTGTTCAGATATTTATAGTCTTGTACTATCCTCTTTTTTCCATCCTTTTTTGGCACAAAGAATACCAGTGACATTTGTGGTAACTTTGATGGCCTAATATACCCCTTTTATAACTGATCCTTCACAAACTCCTGAACTTCCTCTCTTTCCACTCTTGACAATGGATATATCTTCCACTTTTTTGGCACAAATCCTTCTCTGAAATCTATGACATGATTCCAGGTCTTTCTCATCAGCATCCTCTCTGACTCTTTCTTTTCAAACACCTTCAAATATCTATGGAACTGTCTTGGGACTATTTTCTCTACTGCTCTCAACTCTATCAAGTCCTCTTCTTCTTCTTCTTCATTTTCTACTATTCTTGCTATTGCTATCTCCTCCTCTATTGTTGGTGCTCTAAACTCTTTTCTTTTATTTTTTTCTCTTTCTGCTTTTGCCATTCTGGCTTCATTTGTCTTCCTGTTCTCTATTTCTTCCCACATTCCTCTGGATATCTCATCATCTATACTTCTTCCATTCTCCAATCTATTTCTGGGTTGTAGCATATTAGCCAGGGCATATCTAGTATCACTCCCCACTTCTGTCCTCTTATCACATTTATCAATGTCCTCTCCTTATGTCCCTTAAAATATATCTCTATTTCTACTGTGTCTACAATTGGCCTTGCGTAATTCAATGTTCCATCCATATTTCTTATATAAATTAGCCTCTCCAATTTTGTCCTTCTGAATTTATGCTTTCTCACAAACTCTTCACTCATTACTAGCCTTGTTGCTTTGCTGTCTAACAATGCATTGACTACAATTTCTTCTTCTTCTTCCTTCTATTTTAACCTAATTTTCACTGTCACCTCTCTTAACAGTTTCTCCTTTCTTTCTATTCTTATTTGTCTCATTTCTACCTTTCTTTTTGCTTTTTTCTTCTTCAAAATTTCTTTTCTATCTTTTCTCACTTCTTCTCCATCTCCTTTCCCTCTCTACATTACTCTATCTTTCAACATCTCGAATTTATTTCAAGATTACTTGTACTGGTCTCTCTTCTTTTATCTTTCTACAACTATAGGCCATGTTCTTAAATCCTCCACAAGTAAAACACTTTCTTTCTTCTATCACTTTCCATCTATTCTTCTCTCTTTTTCTCTTCTATATTTCTTGCTATCTCCACTTCTTCTATGCTCTTCTCTCTTCCTGTACTTTCATCTCTTCTACCCTTCTCTATTCTTCATCTACCCTTTTTCTTTCTGCTTCTTCTTCTTTTTCTTTTTGTCTTCTTTGTTCTTCCTCCTCTCTTCTTTCTTTATACTCTATTCTCCTTTGTTCCTTATCTTCCTATCTTCTTTTCTTTTTCTTTTCTGTCACTTGCAACTCCAGTACTTGTTTTTGTAGTTTTAGTATCATCATGATAGTTTCCATCCTTCTAACTGCCTCTTCTTTATCATATTCCTTAATCATCTCCTTTATATTCATCTGACTCATATCTGCCATCTCGTTTTCTTTTCAAAAGATTTTTTCTTCAAGCTCAAAAATCTATTCTCTTGCTGTCTTTTGTTATCTACAGTATTCCAATCTTTCTCTCATTGCCTTGGTGTCTGACAACAGTAATCTGATCTATTCTCTCACTATCTTGTCATTTGACAATAGTATTGTCTTCCTCCAAAAACTATTCCTTTGTAAGTACTAGCTAGTATTCTTCCTACCTAACCTCACACTGTCTACTGACTACCTATTTACTTTCTTACTGACTACTGTCCTAATGAATACTAGCTAATATCTCTAAGAAGAGAATCTCTAATCTAGACACTTCTTAATAGGCTATACCACTGCTCTGCATGGATAGGTCACAAGGGGATTCTGTAACATAAGCCTTCTACTCAAATAACTATCTACTATATCCACAAAAGGTAATATGACCAATATACACTTGTGGGCTACAATACAATTGACCAGCTAAGCTTCTCCTGCCTAGTTAGTATATCTCTTAAGCCTAGAGCCTGGCTATATGTCTTCTTGATGTTAAGCATGCTGCTTGCAGTCGAGGATGATAAGAGAATAAAAGAATAGGAGTCCACATAATGCAGAGTCCCTAGAGGTAGTCAAGTTCTACTGTTGTGACAACTACTAGTTATAGCAACCAATAGTAATACAAACAATAAATCTCTCAGTAGGATATCAAGTGGAGATTACAAAAGAACTCAACAAGGAGTCTCTGCTGAATTGCTACCCTATTTATATAAGTTATGCATGGTCCATGCTACAAATAATTACTCCTATCCTAGTATCTATGTATCATCCATGAATACACTATGTATACATCATAAGGTAGCCATGCAGTTGACATGCTCCAGTCTATTCTAGTCTATTCTAGGCCTTTATAACATAATGTCATGTGACATGTCATGTGACCACAGTCACATGCCTCTTCATCAAATAAAAGAAGAGAAAATCAAAAGAAAGGAAATATAAAATTCAGAAAAATAGATCAAAGAAAAAAAAATGTTAGTGTCTAAGCATACCATAATAGTACTGTTAGGAGTACAGTATGAAGTACATATATAGTATCAGCCAGATATCAAAGCTCAGCTTGACATTATGTACTTTTAGTGCAACTGGTTTAGTGGCTGGTCTGTTCCTAATATTAATATGATACTCAAAGGATAGTTTTTGATTGAAGAAGAAACCCAGATATTGCCATATAGTCTTGGGAAGTAACACAGAACCACCAAGAGGGGTGAGGTCCAAGGGAGAAGGGTTAAATACTCTATGTACTCTAGAGAAATGAAACACTTCAGTTTTTCCATATTCTATAATGAGACCAGATTTTATGAGAAGAGTAGAAATTATATTATAACTACAGTAAAGGTTTGCATTCAAAACTAAAATAAATTTGTGTTGTGAGATGAAAAGACCATTGTCAACAAAGGAAAGAATAGAAATGGGAATTTTTAGATTTTTTAGATATTTTTCAAAAATATGAAAAATTAGAGAGAGATAAAGGGCTAAAATGATAGGAAAAAGGGCAGATTCTTGACTAATACCAATGTCAATGTTGTATAAAGGAGAAGATAAACTATTCCAAAGGTACTTAGTTTTTCTACTGACAAGATAATTCTTGAAGAAAATCAAAGCTTTGCAATCAAAACTAGCTTTGTCTAAGATTAAAGAAAGAAGTTGGTGATTGAGCAAAGGGAAAAATTGCACAATATTGAAAGCCAACATGTTAGTGGAGAGGTTTTTCATTCATTCAGATTGAATAAAGTATGTGAGGGTGACACTAGCATTGGTAGTAGATCTATACTTGAGTCCACCTAATTAACATGAATGAATGAAGTTATTAGAAATCAATAGAAATTGTAATCTTTCTCTAATCATCTTTTCAAAAAGCTTGCTAGTTGTGTTGGGCAATATAATAGAATGGAATAATCTGAGTAAATTGTATGAAGTCTTATTAGGCTTGGAAATAATGACTGTAGTCAATACTTTGAAGTGAGATGGCCAATAACCTAAATCAATATATGCATTAGCAATATCAATTAATTTGATAATACATTCTTTGTTCTTGACTATTTTCTTAATATGTCTCTAAGATAATTTGTCTAGACCAGGAGTCAAAAAGTTGTTGCATTTTTCGATAGCATTGATAAGCTCTTCTTTTGAAAAGGGAACTCATATCATTACTTCTTTGTCAGGAATTTCTTCCAGCAGATTAATATTGATTTGACAATTTTGAGCAGAATTAAAAGACTTATATAGTGCTTTCTATAAATTATTGAGCTTAATACAAGACTGACTGTTATATTGAATAGCTTCAGTAGCTAGAAGTTTCCTTCTTTTAACCTAGTTCATGAGCTTCCAAGAGCTGCAATTTTTGTTGGCAATCTCATTGATTTTACTATCAAAGAAGTTATGTTTTGTCTTCTTATATTAGACACAGTTTGTACTAAAAGGTAAAAGTCCATGGATTTAACTTGGACATGCACAGAGTGTAGAAACTCCATGTGATGAGCTCAGTGATGCAGACTTGTCAAAATATCCTTAGCCTTAACTTATGTGTTGTATCTCTTATAAGCCACATGGTCGCAATTTCAGAGGATGGTCTTGTAAGAAGTTATAAGAAGAGGAGTAAAGTGTATTGCTATTAACACTGGAGATTTAGTGTCAACTTTAGTTGATTATCAGACTAGCTATTATAAAGTATTCACTAGCTTTAAATACATAAAATGATAAAAGGAATAGTTAAACAGATCTCTGAGTGAGCATTTTAGTAGTAAAACACTACATAGGAGTTCAGACTTGAAAAGAGGAAAACTCCATGCAAAGTCCAAGTAAAATTACAGAGTTTGAAGGTGATAATTAGACAATAGAAACAAATAAATATGACTGCAGATTTTGACTCAATTAAAGCCAAATAACCACAGAGAGATTTAATAGAATTAACTTCATTGTAAGGTACCAAATCTCCAACAGAGTTTTGAATATAAATAAGACCAAATAACCATGGGGATTTGATGTCATATTGAAGTCAAACATGTTTTGGACATGTTTCAAAGTTTGGGATATAACATCTTAATAGTCTCTTTGAATCTTTTCTAGTCTTCTAATTATTTGGACTGTCTATATGTATTGAAATCCCTATGACAGTTATCATTCCACCAAGCTTTAGAATGCTTAGTAATATTGACATTCTTGGAGTGTTTGTACCATATTCTTTCAATATTATCCCCTAAGTCTTTATTTGTCATATCCCAAACTCCAAAACATGTCTGAAATATGTTTGACTTCAATACAATATCAAATTCCTATAGCTATTTGGCCTTACTTGTGCCTGAAACTCTGTTAGTAGTTTGGTACTTTATAATGGACTTAATTCTACTAAAAGTCCACAGTTATTTCACTTTATCTGAGTCAAAATCCATGGTCATATTCATTTGTATCCATTGCCTAATTATCTTCTTCAAACTCTGCAAATTTACTTGGACTTTATGTGGAGTTTTCCCCTCTCCAAATCTGAACTCCTATGTAGTGTTTCACTAATGAAACACTTGGTCAGAGATCTGTTTTAGTTACTTCTTTTGTTATTTTATATATTTAAGGCTGGTGACCCCTTTGTAATAGCTAGCCTGATAATTAACTACAGTTGACACTAAATTTCTGGTGTTAATGGCGATGCACTTTACTTCTCTTCTTACAACTTCTTACAAGACCATTCTCTGAAATTGTGACTATATAGCTTGTAGAAGACACAATACATAAGTTGAGGCCAAGGTCATTCCAACAAGTCTGTATTACCAAGCTCATCACATGAAGTCTCTACACTCTGTGTATATCTACACCAACTCCGCAGACTTTTACCTTCAAGTGCAAACTGTGCCTAACACTATTAGGCACTACTATATGAGATGGTGGTATAAGAGAAAGAAGGGCTGAGGCTTAGTATTACTAAAGATGTTAAAAATATAGACTTAAATTTCTCTTAAATTAGTAATTAGACTAGGAGTTTAATTAGTACTATTAAAATTATTAGCAATCTAACTAAGTATATTAGTTATTTTGTTACAATTACTACTTTATGTTCTACAAATATTTATCCTATGTTTGTCTTGTATTTAACATAACTTGGACATATACTAGAATTTGTTTCATTCTTAACTCATAATTACTATATTTTGTATTCTCTTTATAAAGTAGTGGAAGCTTTCTTATTATTTTCTTATTTTTTATTTTTACTCAAGAACACTTTAACTATTTCTTATAGTCTATAGATATATATAATAGTAGATACAATCTTGTATTTTTATACTTTACCAATTAATCATTTCTTTACTTCTTTTTTAAGTCTTTGTCTAAGTTGTAATCTGAGCCAAGCTTAGGATCATAATACAGTTGTGTTAGAATTGAAGATGATAAACTCTATTTATTTTCATTTATTTTCTCATTTTTATTTTATTTTCTATTTTAGACTTAGAGTTGGGGGTTAGCATAATATTATATGTGATTGTCACAACTGTCACACATCAAGTCATATGTGTCACAGTCACAAGTCACAGTATATAATCACATAATACATAAAAGAATATAGAAGATTCTAGAAGAATAACATAATATGATATCTCAATAGTATATAATATATATAGTCTTTAGAGTAGACTAGAATTTGTGTAGCATAGACTATTAATCTAGCATATATAAGATAGATACATTATACTAGAAACTCTATTGAGTTCTCTTATACTAACTCTAATACAAAGTTCTTTTCTTAACTTTACTCTATAAGTTTTATATCATAATATTAAAACTTGATTTTCATTTCTTAAGACTATCCAATATAGGGCCTTTTTTCTATCTTGTTTTGACTCTCTCATTATTTCTAATAGAAAGCAATACTGTTCTTTTATCAAGAAGGATAACTAAGCTCTAAGCTTAAGGAGTATACTAGTTAAACAGAAAAAGCTTGATTATTTATTTTGTATCAAAGTCTACTAGTGCTTAGTAGATATATTATCTTTTTGTTATAACTCAAAATCCTTAGAGTTAGATTATAAGGTAATCTTGTATTGGGTAACACAAGAGAACTCAATAGAGAGCTTTTTACAAAATGGTCTACCTTATATACTCCTATAGATGGTCCATGCTAGGAACTGTGCATCTTACCCTAAATGACCATATGTCAAGCATGAGGCCAACATATGGTGCCCATGTTGTATGATATTATTTTGTTCCAAAACCTTCTACTCTCTTCTCTCAAGTTCTGTGATCAATGTTGTGACTACACCATCAGATGTGACTGATGTGACAGTGTGACTGATTACTTCTAACCCTAACCCCAGAGTTCTAAAAATAGAAAAATAAAAATAAGAAAAGAAAATAATAGAAAACTAAGTCTACTTTTTACAATCTTGACACTTTTGTAGACATGTTAAATAGAAATTTCAAAGTAGGTAGAAGCTCTGTATTACAGTATTTCTTTGTAATTTGTATATATAGAAGAACAACAGTGGCTCTTTAGATATTATCTAGTATAGAATATCTTTCTTAAGACAAATCATTTACAATTTGATTAGAGCAGTAGTTGGTAGTATAAGTAGTTAGTAGACAGTGTGAAGTGGGATAAGAAGAGTGCTCACTAGCACCTACTAAGTATTATGATACATCTAGATACTAACTTTTTTCTTTTTTCCTTTATCTATTTTTCTAGATTTAATATTTTCTTTTTATTTTCTTTTGATTTTATTTGAATAATGAAGAGGTACATGACTGTGATCACATGACATGTCACATAATATGAGGTCATAAACTTAGACTTGGATAGAAAAGACAAGAAGGATAATATTAAGGAGTATATTAACAGTATATCTACCTTATGGTGTACACATAGTGCATGCATGGCTAACACATGAACTTTAGGGCAATGTTAAATTAATGTTAGCATGGACCATCTGTAACTTATATAAATAGGGTAGTAATTTAGCAGAGACTTCTTGTCAAGTTCTCTTGTGATTTTTATAATGATATCCTACTAAGAGATTTACTGTTTGTACTCTATTGGTCTTTGTGACTAGTGGTTATCACAACACTAAGATAGTGTTAATTTTAGATTATAATTTTGAGAATAAGGCCAGTACAAGCTTCTTTCTCTTATTTTTCTACATTATCTTACCACCTATACCACTATTACTTTCATTATCACCATCTCTAATCAATTTCCTATCTCTTTATACTAATATAAGTTAACATAGCTTAACAAATTACAAACAAATCATTATATAACAATAGGAGTAGCTGATAACAATACAAGTACAGATCTAGGCCTTATTAGTAGGAGAAGTAAGAGCAATAGCAGCAGTAGAGGTTTCTTGGCCTAACACTAGGTCAAATATAGAAGTGGCTTAGCCACAAATGTTTAATAGAATTACAAACAGGGTTTCTAGATTTTTGATAGCATACAAGTTGTACATCAGAATAAAGATGAGAAATGTCTCAGTGAAAGAACAAGTACAATAGGTTTTATTATATATGCAGAAAGAATCAGTAAACATTTGAAAGAAAAATATTATGGAAGATTTGGAGAATAGAAGTTGAGTATATGCTATAGTAGGAGAATTCCTCATAGATTTGAAACAAGAATTTGGTGGAGAAAATAACAAGATGATGAAGATGGCAGAATTGAAGAAAGTAGAGCAAAGAAGTAGGATGATAGAGAAGTTTGTATAGAAGTTTAGAAAGGCAGCAAGAGATAATAGATATGAGAAAAGACTATTGATAGAAGAGTTTAAGATAGGAATGAATAAGATGATTAGAAGAAAGCTTATAGAGATAGAAAGACCTTCTAGAGATATTGATTAGTAGTATAAACATGCCACTAATTTAGACAAGTATTGAAGAAAGAGCAGGTAAGAAGAAGAAAGACTGAAGAGTAAAAAAAGACAGAAACTCAGGTATTAAAGACAAATGTACCAGTAAATGCTAGTAGGACACAATGATAATAGTTATCAGTCTCAAGTTTAGCTAAAAAGATAGGAGATCTAGCAAACATTAGTAGAGTCTACTCTAATAAAAAAAGGAGAAAGGATAAATATAGTTGTTGTATACCTATAACAATAGTAGATAGAGTGTGTACTAAGGTATGACTTATATACAATGGAGGTAGACTATAAAAGGAACTATTATAGCTATAGAGATTTTGGACATTTAGCAAGAAATTGTAGAAATTAAAAAATTATGGGACAAGAAAGAAGATTAAAATATAGAAACAATTTAAATACTAGAAGTAATTTAAATAGGAAAGAGAGTCTAGTAGTTCTTAACTAGGCTTTATATTAGAGTTGAAGATGGTAAACTCTATTTATTTTCAAATTTCTCTCTTATTTCTATTTTTATTTTTATTTTTGGACTTAGAGTTAGAACTTAACCAAAATAGAGGGTCACACCAACTATAACAATTGAAATGGCTGCCACTAAAGATGTTAACATAGCAGATAGTGTTTACAACAATATTTTTGATTGTATCGGCGATCTTAGTGCTAAAGAGGTGAGAGGTTGCTCTTTGGATGCTAGTACACATAGATCTAGGTCTTCTTCAATATCCTCAAGTAAAGATGGTAAGGACTACCATGTTTAAGTTTAAAGAGAAAGTGATAAGATGGTAGAAGATAAGCCTGTTGCATCATCCAACAGCTTTATCCAGCTGGAATATATGACTTAGAAGAGCCAGCAAGGTCAGTCTAGCAAGGCAGCTATGACTATGAATACAGCATACCAACAGCATAGTTCAAATGAAGATCCGGCTCTCAATCAGCCTAACACTAACAATGTGTTCAACGCTCAGTTAAACTATGATATCAATCAAGCTCTGGACCTAGAGTCATGGGACAGTGACTTTAAGACAATTTCCCTTTACAGGTCAATAGAACATTTGGTGTCTGACATCAAACATATCAAGGTTTCCCTTTCTAGGATGTAAAAATACATCTTAGGAAAATCTATTGAAAGTGACAAAGCTAATGACTTACAGGACTTAAAGAGTGTTGGTAAAGTGGTATGGGAGTTTTTATCAGCTATTTACAAGGCTTATTAGGATAGCTTATCTGCTAACAATTCTAACACATCTTTTAGAAACAAAGTTAAATCAAAGTTCAATCCTCAGGCCAACAAACTCTAGACAACTAACAAAGTCAAGAAAACAGCAAAGCCAACATTCATTTTGGCTCTTCCTCCTTCCATTCCAGCCAAGTTGCCCAAGAAGGTAAACAAATTATCCAAATACTTTAATAAAAACGAGAAGCAAGAGTAAAAGAAATCCTATGCTCAAGCTTCAATATTAGCTAACCCAAGTTCTAAGCCAAAGACAACTTCTTCAAATGTTGTACTTGAAATATTGAAAATCAAAGAAACCTTCTCTCATTCTCATAACAAGAAGATTGATCAAGTTCAAAAAATTATCAGTAGTACCAACGACAAGCCAAAGCCCCAATTAAACATGACTACAAGAGGTCCATTGCAAAAACAAGTTATTATTCCAATGACCAAGAACATGGAAAATCGGTTCATTAAGAACTCAAGTATGCATGTAATCAACATAAATTGTACCCTTAAAGGTTTAAAGTCAAGTATCATCACTGACTTCATTCATATTGAAGACAAAAGCATCATAATAACCACTAATAACTCCAAGAAATCAAAAAATACATCAAGAATTCATTTACTACTGATATGGATCAAGTTGTCTCTCTAGGACTTTCACAATCTAAATCATACCTCAAAATTGTTGGTATACCTTTTATTAGTAAATGATCAAACATAAGAATTTCTTTTGAAGAAGTCAAAAACATTCTCAAATCCAACTACGTTTTCAATGATATAATCCTAGCATCCAAGCCTAGAATTATCAAAGTCTCTCCCAAGTCCAATATAGCTATTATTTGGATCAATATATGGGACACTCAAAGTGGATTCAATCTTAAGAAAATCATCAACAGATGCTTCACTGTAGGAAGCTTCATTGCTATGGTACAAGGAGTTAACATGAATCTGGAAGTTTTGCAATGTAAAAATTGCTGGAAATAGGGTCATATGGTGGGTGTTTGCCACATTCAAGAGGTTAAATGCATAAAGTGCAATAGCTCTCACCTTTCTTCTCATCATCGTCATTTCACTTGGTGTTGTAAAGCTAATAACAAACTTAATCTCCCAAGGCTAGAAACCAAAAAGGGCAAACCATACCCTCACTCTTTTAAATGTCTCAATTGCAAGGGAGACTATCAAGCTGATTCAAAAGAATGTCCCTTCTGGAAGCACTGCTTCAACAAGAAATAGCATTCCAAAGAGTACTCTAAACTCAAGCAATCTAGAAAGAACTCAATTCATTCAGCCATGAATGACACTTCAATATGATTTTGAAAGAACTTAGAATTTTTTTGCAAAATGTCAGAAAAAACAATCTCGTTGTTAAAACAATCCTTGAGATTAATTTCAATTTTGATATCATATTCATCCAGGAACCATCTTGGACTACTATTAGATCAATTCCCAGCTCAGTGGATAGTCAAGGCGTTCTGCTGGTAGGAGTTGTTAATCATCCAAATTAGCTCACTTTTACTAGAGAACCTGATATGTCAAAAGAGTGCCCTAAAGTCACAATCTTCATCAACATAAGACTCGCTTCATTTCACCCTTCTTTTTGTAAAGATATTATCAACCACAGAGACATTCTTCTTGCTTTATTCTTCATCAATAATGAACTTTTTTGGATCATGAATGTATACTCTAATTCCTCTCATTCTGTGATAAAGTATCTCAAGAATATGGAAATCAATATTTGCAATCTCTTAATTATGACTGGCGATTTTAATATATATGACAGCCTATGAGATCCTTCTTTCTCTCACCATTTGTTTATTAGTAATGACCTTATTATCATTACAGACTCTTTCAATCTGAACCTTTCAATGTCTACTAATCATGTTCCCACTAGATATTCTAACAATGACAATGATTCAAACTCAGTAATTGACCTGATATTCCTCTGATATGGCTCCTCCAAATTGGATAATCACACAATACTTTCTAACTAGTAACTTACTTCTGACCATGTGCCATTAACAATCACTATTCCCATTGCTGAAGCCAATATTGACCATCAAAAGTGAACTATTGTCAAAAATAGTAAAGAGAAAGAGTTATTCATTAAGGAACTCATCACATCCTTTGCAAAACTAGACATGTCAAATATCTCAAAGATACTGCAGTTGGAAAATGTTGTCAATGATTTCGCTAACATTATCAATTCAGTATGGATGAAACACTCCAAAGTCATCAACATCACTAAATATTCCAAGAGCTGGTAGAACTTTGATTACAACAAAGCTCTTATGAAATATAGGTTCTTGGAGAATATTGATGACTAGAAGGTATTCTCAAAAATGGTCAAAAACACAAAGAAAACTTTCTTTGATCTAAAAATTCAAGAATGTGCTAATAAAAAATGTGGACCTTGGGATCTTATGAGCTGGGTCAACAAATAAAATCTTCCAGCCATAAAAATGATTAAGCACAATAGTTGGCCATGTCTTGATTTAGAAGATCTTTGGCAAGCTTTTCATTCATTCTTCAATACTGCTTAATTTTGTCAAATAGATGAGAATGTATTGAACAAACTCAATTTGTATCAAACTTTGTTATGGTCATCTTTCTTAGAGGAAGAATTCACTAGTGCCATTGTGAAGTGCAACAATTCATTAGCTCCTAGTCCTGATAAACTATTGTGGGGTCATTTAAAACATATTATCAAAGATAAGACATGTCGAGATAATATCATTGCCATTGCTAATGCCTGTATAGAATTAGAACATTGGCCTAATCATTTCAAAATTTTGATAACAATTGTTATTCCTAAACCCAACAAGTTGTCATATGATTTCCCCAAATCCTTCAGGCCAATAGTTCTTCTCAACACTATAGGTAAGCTAATCAAGAAGGTTATTAGTAATAGACTTCAATTTCATGTTATATTAAACAATTTTATCCACCAAAGCCAATTAGGTGGATTAAAATTCAAGTCTACTACTGACATAAGTATTGTTCTCACTCACTTCATACACTCTGGATAGATCAAGAACATGTTGACTAGCTCTCTTGCCTTTGACATTGTATAATTCTTTCTATCACTTAATTATTAACTTCTAATGCTCATTCTTGTCAGGTGCAGTTCACACTGGGGTGGAAGTCCACAGAATGGACTCAGAGATGAGTGGACTTGTTGAACAACCTTGGCTTTAGCTTATGTGCTGTGCCATCTGTCTGCCACGTGGTCGCAACTTCAGATGAAGGAGAGAAAGTCTGAGTGGGAGTGAGTACTGATTGATGTGTCACCGTTGAACACTGGAGATTGAGTTCAATGAGAGTTTATCTCTGTCAATTTATCAGACTAGTGAATTACAGTGTAACTACTAGTCTTATATACAAACTGATAGTTTAGGAGATGCTCGGGGTTTCAGTGGTAAAACCTCTATTACTCTGAGCGGAGGTTTCAGTGTTGAGACACTGACAGGAGTAACTCCATCATGGAAGACAGAATACCTGGAGGGTTGCAACACTGCCATAAGATGTGTTGCGAGAAAGGTGGCTGTTGTGGAAGATGGACTTGTATGTTTTAGAGGTGACATCACCATGGGGATGTAGTTTTCTGGACGAGTGGACTTGTATATGACAGTATTCCCCCCTTAGGATTGAGCCTTTGAAGTCTTATTAGGTTTACTGTTGTGGCAACCACTTATCACAAAGACAAATGATCACACAAGCGGTAAATCTCTTAGTGGGATATCAAGTGGGGAATTCACAAGAGAACTCAACAAGGAGTCTCTGCTAAATTAGCATTCTATATATATACTAAGTACATCTGGTCTGTACTACAACCTCATGTCTGCCTCATTCCCTACTCAAGGCCACTATGTTGCATATATGTGCCCTGACATCATCTTCTAGATCTTTCCACTATGTTCTAGGCTTATGACGTCACATCATGTGATATGTCATGTGACTGCGATGTCACGTGCCTCTTCATCGTTACTAAAAAGAAAAGAAAAGACAAACAAAATTCCTATAAAGTTAGAAAATAAAAGAAAAAGAAAATAAAAATTGTCTATGTCCAAAGTGTCTCATAACATTTACCCAAGAATCCCATAATGGTACCTAAGTCAACAATACATAAACAGAAAAGGAAGTTTTTTGCTCTTGTTCCTATATCATTATGTCTTCCCCCGTCTACTCCAACATTTCCCAAAATGACACTGAAATGCTCGAGGAGCAGTACCATGAGATGCAATGATGGCATGAGGAGGAGCAGCAGACCCTCCTTCAACTGCAAGTGGTAGTGGAAGCCTGTTGTGCAGAGCGTACAGCTCAGAAAGCCAGGAGAGAAGTAAAAGCCAAAGCTAAGGAAGAGGCCAAGAGGTAGAGGGTTGTGGAGAAGGAGGAGAGAAAGAAGAGGACGATGGAGTATCTCCAATGACTTTGGGATGAGGTGCTAGAGGAAGAGGCCACCCTATTGGAAGGGGCTGAAGGATCCTAGATCATGAGGTCCAAGTGCAAGGAGGTTGCCACCAGAGACAAGAAGGTGCAACGGCCCTCCAAGAAGGCTAGGGAGAAGCAACCAGAGAAGTACTGCGGAGGTACCACAGTGAAGATGGGGGTTCCAACCCCTGCGAGAAGTATGTGTACGCTGAGCAGGATTGCCTGATGTACCCCTCAAGGTGAGTACTTAGTAATTATACTTATTATTTTTTAATAATTTTCTTCTTTATAGCCACTCCCTTGCTTGTGCCAGATGCATCGCATTTAAGCAGTGGTGTGTACCTCACACCAATACCAATATCCCAGCCATGATTCCCACTTATGGTGGGGTTCTAAGTACCATTGAAAAGGCACTCTGGGAGCTTGTGGAGGAGTACCAAGGAGCCAGGAAGTCCCTCCAGGACTTAGTAGAGGGCCAGGAGAGGAATACAGCCCAATTAGAGAGGATTGGGGCCACAATAGAGCAAAGATGGGGCTCAGAAGAAGAGAGCAGGAAGGAGAATGGAAATGAAGAGGAGGGGTCTGAGGATGGCCCTGGAGAAAGTCAGAAAGAGGGGACTCCGTCATCTGTCTCCTATTAGTATTTGTAGTTTTCTTTTAATAGAATTTTTTTTTCCTGTGAATTAAATGTGTGAGTAAGAAAATTAAGAAATAAAATAAAAAGAAGTCTGAAAGTTTTGAAAAGAAACTACAAAAAG